>JARFOC010000511.1:560756-585193 GCA_031763485.1 Osmoderma eremita
CTCATCGAGGTGGTAAGGGTATTTTTTATTATTTTTTACTATTTTAAGCCACCGTATCCTATTTTGTATTTTATATGTTATTATTGACTTTTTTTTGTATGGGTGGAAAACCTTTTATAGGCACTGGGTACTTATTGTCCTTTCCCCAGTAGTGTGGGTTTTCCATATACCCTTGCTCCGTATACCCACTAAAAACCACCCCCTCTTTCGCACTCTCATAACGGAACCACTTTCGTTCTACTTCGTTATGGGGGCTGTCGGCGCTCAAGGTCTTTAGCGTCTCTCCTCTATCTCTTTTGCAGCCAATATGCCTCTGACGACTACGTACATCTGATCCCACAGCGCTGCCTGTGTCAGTGACGCGATGAAATTTTCAATTGTAAAAGATACACTCGTCGCCGTCTTAAACGTATCGCGAGTTTGAGTCAGTATCGGCCGTCTTTCTTGCATGGAGATACCCCCGAAAGCAACTATGCCCAGACAATGCCTGTGTCACATAATAGTCTACTTCTTCCTTGTCCCTATCTAACCAAACTTTGATGTTCGGGATCAAGGTATATGTCCACTTCGCTTTAGAACTAGCGTTCCATCTGGCCTGCCAGTCACTCTCCAACTTCTCCTTAGCATCTCTCGCAGTCATGCCTTGACGGATATTGTGTCTTGCCTCCACCTGAAGATCAATTAGCGGCACCCCAGCTATGACACAAGCACTTTCAGCAGACGGTGTGCGATAAGCACTACACATTCTTAAGCAGACCCTTCTGTACGTCCTCGTTAGTCCTTGCGCTAGTTTTGTACATTTGGCTACCAATAACTGATGCCAACAGCCTTCGCTTGGATGCCCTGGGTCCGCCGATGTTGGGCATTATCACGGAGAGGGCGCGCACCGTCCGTTCGCACTTGACAACGGTCCCAAGCTTAGAATCAAGCCATACACCCAGATATTTAATGCTCTTTTGAGGCACTATTTTCTCTTCGCCGAGACTGAATTCTATTAGCATCATTTGCCTTTGAGGCGTCACTGTTATGGCTTCTGTATTTTTTCGGCCGCAAGTTGGATTCTCTGTAGAGCAATGTCGGTTTTCGCCATTAGTATATTTTCAGTACGCCCCTCCGCTACAAGGGCAATGTTATCAGCATAGCCGATCAAGGTGGTCCCCTCTGGCAGTTCAATTTTCAACAGGTCGTCGCACATAATGTTCCACAGCAGAGGGCCCAGAACAGACCCTTGAGGTACCCCGCTCTTTACCTCAATAGTTTGGTGCTACCATCTGCCTCAAGTACTAAGCCTTTGTTTATTTCACTTTTATTTCACATACATATCAAGTATTACAATAGTAGAGTATGATGTCGAATTTCGTAAATTTAAAGAAATGATCGGATAGAGGCACCTACATATTTCAGGTTTTAGCTAATCTGATGCTTTCAGCGAAAATTTAATAAGGAATATGTCTGATTTAATGGTGAGTGAAGGATATTTGGCAGCAGGATACGAATACATAGTTATTGACGATTGTTGGTCGGAATTTGAACGAGATGTTAATGACGTATTACAACCAAACCACGAAAGATTTCCAAGTGGAATACCTGCTTTATCCAACTATGTGAGTAAGCATAAATTTCTATAAGAATAGTTGACCACTATACCCTATTTTAGGTACATAGTTTGGGCTTGAAATTCGGAATGTATGGCGATTTTGGAATATTAACTTGTGCCGGTTATCCAGGCAGTATTAATCATTTGCAGAAAGATGCCCAAACGTTTGCTAATTGGGGGGTAGACTATATAAAATTAGATGGATGTTATTCGGATTTGGAGGATATGGAAGAGGGTACATTTTGTTTAATTATGATTTTCGTTGCAGTACTTTGTTGTGTTTAGGTTATGCTAGATTTGGAAGATATCTTAACGAAACTGGTAGACCAATTGTATATTCGTGTAGTTGGCCTGCATACCACGAGTGGAATGGTATAGAGGAAAGTATTACTAAAGGTATGATGAGGTTAAATCTTACGTTTTTCGTAATTTAGGCAAACTATAAAAAACTAAAATCGACGTGTAATTTATGGAGAAATTGGGGTGACATTGATGATTCGTGGGAGAGTGTTACGGCAATTTTGAAGTGGTTTGGCACTAATCAATATAGGTTTTCAAAATTTTCTGGACCTGGCCATTGGAATGATCCTGATATGGTATAAAATACGCAAAGCTTTCAAAGAGTACTAAAGGTTTCACTTGTATTTATATGTTAGTTGGTTATAGGAAATTTTGGCTTAAGTTTATATCAAAGCCAAGCACAAATGGCTATTTGGTCGATCATGGCAGCTCCTCTTCTAATATCTGTCGACCTAAGAACAATTACATTTCCATTCAAACGAATTTTACAAAATAAAGATGCTATAGCTATAAATCAAGATCCTTTAGGTTATATGGGTACACTAGTTTACAGCGTAAGTATCATTAAAACACAAATATACATTCCAAAATAGATTTAATGGTAGGTTAAAAACATACACGTTTGGACTAAACCAATACTACCGATTATTGATAACTGCCACACTGTAGCTGTTGGATTTATCAGTACCAGAAGTGACGGGCATCCGTTGTCAGTTACTGTTTCATTGGCTGATTTAGGTTTATTTGCAAAGAATGGATATATTGTTGAGGTACATATGTAGCACAACAAACAGAGGAAGTGATGCTTATAGATATCTATACTTTTAGAACATATTTGAACCTGAAGACATCGACATTATTAAGGAAGACGTCCTATTTGTTAGAGTGGTACCTTCAGGTAATATTATAGTATTATCACACATGGGTACAATGGGTTATCAAATAATGTTTTTCAGGTACTGTATTTCTCAGGTTAACACCCAAAAGCAATTAACTTATCCAGCGGCCTATTTTGAAATTTACAAGACGAAATATTTTTTTATGTAACCTTCCTTATGACGTACAATGTATATAGTAAGAAGTAAAATTTGATTTAAGTAAAAAAAGAAATAAAAATCCTTTTTTGTAAAGAACGACAATGAGTGTCAAAGTGTTAAAATGGAATACAACCCCTTACAAAAAATGTGTCATAAATTTTGAGTTTTGATAGTATGCCCAAAAATATGCAAAAAAGTCTGAGTGAACATGGGTCCGCAAATGGACGATCTCGGAGATACGGCGGATTATTTCCTTTTGTAGCATTTGTACATTGTTTCGCTTACCTCTTCATTTTTTTAAAGTCGACAGATGGTATACATATCATATACACAGCTTGTAATTGACATTCAGTGGTTAGTGCACAATTTTAGGAATTTGTATACTTTACTCTGAACACTGAATTAAGCGACATGGATTTCATGTATGGTAGTGCCAATGGAAATGCTAGAGAAATGCTACGTCTTGATGTTGGCGCAGATCTCTTCAGTTCGCGTTTGTAAAACTGCACCAAAGATTGCGTGATACCGGTTCATTTGGTAAACAGCCCTTTATCCGGGAAACCAAGGTCACTGTCCACCCCTGAGGCAGAAAGGTATTTTTAGCACCGCTAGAGCAGAATCCGGATTTTACGGAGATTATCAGCCAAGGCAGGAATTATTGCTCCACCTGATCATCAAGAATGTAGCCAATATTCTTTTTTACTAATGAGGCCGGGCTTCCACTAAATAGAGTTTTTAATTTCAACAGTGCGCACGTGTGGGCGGACCAATACCTCCATGCTATTATGGAATTCAAACATCGGGTACGTTTTTCATTGAACATTTGATCTTTAGACGACATTCTCTTGAATCAAAGGCAACAGAGGTGTTCCAGCACGATGGTACTCCTGCGAATTTACACGGAACTTTTGTATGAAGATGTGTAGGCGGCCAGGTTAGCGATTTAAACCCTCTGAATTTTTCTCCTACACCTCTAAATGATTTCGAGGAGCTGACGCAACGAGTAGATCAAGGATTCGAATCGGAGCCAATGTGAGGATTTCTAAAGAGTTTCAACGTGCGTGCAGCAGGGATGGCGTGACCGCCGTGAAATGGGGGGAAGGCACATTTTGAATACCTCATTGGATTTATTGCCTCTGTTATTGGTTCATAAATTACAGGGTACATAAAAGAAAGGTGGTGTAGCACAAAATGTTTCGTATTTTCGAAATCGGCCATTTGCAGACCCATGTTCGTTAAGTCTTTCCCGCTTATTTTGGGGTCATAGTATCCCCTCTCAAACTTTGTGACACATTTCTTAATACTCTCTATACACTTCTTTGGCTTTAGTCTAAACCTTATAAACATCAAAAATGCAGAAACAATTAACAGATAACCCTGGGTCATTACAGGCCCATGGTTTGTTGCTGGAAACCAAATACTAAGCGGAAGCAATGAAGGGGATACAAGCATTAAAGACGGACTTTATATGAAACCATCTCTAATAATTATTATGTTTCTTGATTGGTTTAACCCAAATAAATCAACTTCATTTTTAAGCGAACAAAATTTAGATAACACGAGTTGAGTAATATTTTTAAGATTTTAACGATAAGGCTACAACTTTCTTATAAAATAATGTCTTTCGTTTTAACAAAATAAATATTCTGAAAATTACTTGTGCCAATACTCTGGAAAAAAGGTAATATAACCATGATATTATATGCATATACATACATATAAACGTTAATGACAAATGTAAATATATACGCACATAATGTTTTTGGATCACACAACACAGCCCGTTATGCACAGCATTAGTAGGGACAGACAGTCCCACGTATAGACATCTGTTTCGGACTTCTTGGTCCATCAGTGTACGACGGGGAATGCCTGTCACTTTTTCAGTACGCCGCACAGTGATCCAAAATAGCATGTTTGCGATCAAAAACTGTAACTTCTTGTTGGAATTTTGAAATGATTTTTTCAGGAAAATGTAATCAACTATAAAGGATTTCATCCATATAACAGAAAAACGCATTGAGCCGAAAATGAGGCGGTAATCATGAGCGGAAATATAAGACATTAATTCAAAAAATATTTTTCTGCAATTTATATTGCGTATAATAACTATTTCGTTATTTAAATTTTAATTGTATTATTTACTACATCCTTTACACTTAACTTTATTTTAAAATTGATTTACAAAGTATGAAATTCAATTATTTTTTACTATTTTAAGCCACCGTATCCTATTTTGTATTTTATATTTAATTTGTACTTTCTCTGAAAGTAGCAAAAAGTAGCAGCAGGAACTTATAGGGAGGCTTATATAAACTACCGGGATTATGTATACTAAAGATGAACTTGTAGCTACTTGTTGATAAATAATAACAATCGCCCTGGACCACTGTGCGCCGTATACATTTACTTTACAATAGATGTTGACAATGAAAACTCATAGGCGACATCTAGCGTAAAGCGGTGCATTCATAGCTATAATTTCACGAGCGACACAGTGGGAATGTCTGTCGCTACTAATGGTGTGCATAACCAGCTGTGTTGTGTGATCTAAAAGCATTATGTGCGTATATACTTACATTTTTCATGAATGTTTATATGTATATGCATATAATATCATGGTTATATTTACCTTCTTGCCTTGTGATTTTCAGAATTGTTATTACTAGCTATTTTACAACATTAACGAAGGATCAGACGCGAAAACACAGTTTTCACGATTTGCGACTGTGTCGCTTGTGAAATTATCGCTATGAATGCGTCGCTTTACGCTAGATGTCGCCTATGAGTTTTCATTGTCAACATCTATTGTAAAGTGAATGTATACGGCGTACTGGAAATGTGGTAGGCATTCCCCGTCGTACACTGATGAGGACTAAGAAGTCCGAAACATGGGAATGTCTGTAGCTGCTAATGCTGTGCATAACCAGCTCTGTTGTGTGTGTATGCGCGTATATATTTACATTTTTCATTAATGTTTATATGAATGTGCATATAATATCATCTTTCGTTTTAATTTGATAAGGATTACTATAAAACAAAACAATATTTTCTTTTTTACAGAATGAAGGATATTTCTGTGTGTAACTTTTTTTGGAAAAGAAGTTGAAAGTAAATAAAAGCAGTTTTTGGAAGTTATTGTATAACGTTTGAAAGTGTTTACCGGATACTTATTTCTGTTGCTCTTTTCCATTATATATACATTCACTTAATCTTGATGCACTTTTAAGCAGTTAATTACTGGTGTTAGTATACCCCCTAGACTAGTCTTGTTTATTACTGAAAATGATTGTGCAATGGTTCTTATTTAGAGCACCGCTCACTAAGTAAGCGCCATATCGAACAGGCCTGTATGTCTTCAATATTCATAAAAGCATTTAATTTTTTTTATTAAGGGCAGTATCATTCGTTTTCAAAATGAATAGGCGATTCAGCGTAGTAAATTTACGATAACTACGCACAGCAATGTTAGCTTTTCTAATTTGAGATAGATTCAGGTTGACGCATTAGTGTTGCTAAGCTTGATATATTCGTTATCATATAAAATATCAAAAAAAGTTATTTACGAAAATTGTAGACAGTCTTAAACTTAACATTTTAAAATTGTTTTCATATATACAGGCTGTTTCATATCACCAGGGTGAACCAAACATACGCTTTCTTAAATAGAACACCTGTATATTATATATTTATTTATTTATATTTATTATTATTTATTTATTTTTGTTTTTTTATATTATTATTTCGGCTTTAGGTTAAGCTCATGACTCACACCCCTAATATTTCAGAAGTTATGGTCAATTTTGTATGCAAATCACTGCAGAATCAATGTCTTGTATACTGAAATTTTTCTTTTATGAACATAGATTTTCGATACCTTTATAGCAAAGTGACATTTTTTTAAAATTTGTTAAAACTGAATACATGGCGAGTCAAAACTCAAATATATTCATTTCTCTATTGTTTCATATGGATCTCTCTATACTTTAAAATATATTAGAAATTAATGACTTTAGGTATAACGAGTGCTTAATAAAAATGAAAGTAACTAAACTATCCATTTCTTTTGTGATATAAAATACAGGCTGATCCATTTCAAATAATTGAGAAATTAATGTATTTGAGTTTTGACTCGCTTTCTATTCAATTTCGAATTTTGAAAGAATGTCAATTTGCTATAAAAGCCAAATATTAAAAATCTATGCTCGTAAAAGAAAAAATTCAGACTGTGTCGTTTGCAGTATACAAGATCTCACAGTGATTTGCATATAAAATTGAAAATAACTAATGAAGCACGCTGTATAATGCAATGTAATTGTATATTGGGGGTGTGAGGCACGAGCTTAATATAAATCGGAAATAATATATAGGGTGTTACATTTAAGGAAACGAATGTTTGGCTCATCCTGGTGATATGGAACATTCTGTATATATGAAAATAATTTTAAAATATTAAGTTTAAGACTGTCTACATTTTTCCTAAATAACTTTTTTTGATATCTTATATGATAACGGATATATCAAGCTTTGCCACACTAATACGTCACCCTGTATGTAGATGTTTGTTCGTATTACTTTATCATTCAAATAATTTTTACTACTACTCGAAGAATTGAGGACGTTTGTCATTATTTAAATTTATGTAAGGTTACTATAACGTAGCCACGTGATCGTCAGTTGAATCAGTTACGTCAAGTTGACAGATTAGTATTTTAATATTTGTGTTCTGCTTATTATGTTTTAGTTTATACTATTTAAACTTTGAACTCTTTTTTGCACTGAGGTCGGAAATATTCGTAAATTCTTAAATATGTCGAAATTAAAGTTGAAACCCCCAAAAGAAGAAGAAAAGGTTGTTGATTGGCGACAGCGTTTAGAAATTCTGGATCTTAATAAAATTCGGGAAGATCGGACTGTATGCTTTATAATACTTAACGAATGCCTTCCAAAGTACTTCGATGATATTGCAAAATTTCAAAAGTACGCATATACACTAACTGCAGCTTCAATTAAACCCATTATATACGAAGAAATACTGTACATCGTAAGTCATTATCCGGGCTGGGATAGACCATATGTTGAGAGTGATATCGAGGATATGCTGAAAGAAGCATGTGCGGAAGCCACAAAATATCTAAAGCAGAAAAAGCCTATCCCAATGGAGCTAATGGCACATTTAATAAAACTACGGGCAATACTGTTGATACAAGAAGATGTTTACAATGAAAAACTATTAAAAATGGATGCCATAAGTAAGGAGATGTCGCAGGAATTATCATATTCTTGTGAAAGCAGCAGTATTATAAGTGATGACGATGATGAAAGAAGGCTTGAAGAAAGAAGAGTGGAAGAAAGAAGGTCGGAAGAAAGAAGGTCGGAAGAAAAGAGAGACACTACTTTGTTGGATAGAGAGCACAAGAGCCATACGTTCTCTACGGAAGCAGCCGGAAATTCAAGTTATGACTTTACTGACTACGTTCATGATTATGATACCGTTGATGTGTTTTTTAGTTCTTGCTCGCTAATTTTACAGGTAAGCAAGAGCGCTCTTGATCTTTGATTTGCTCATGCTTGCTTGCTTGGGCTTTGGAGAGCCTGAAGTGTGCCATTCCATACTCTAGCGTTTTGTTTCCACCCAACTTTCATCACCAGTAATGACAGGTTCCAAAAAATTTTCATTATTTTCAATCGATTCCAAAGAGTCAAGGCACCTTTCTCTCCTGATGTCCTTTTGTTCCTGCGAAAGGTTTTTTGGAACCATTTTCGAGCAGATCCGTCTCATTCCAAATTCATTGGTGAAAACTTGATGAACGGTGGAGTGGGACAAATTCAAGTGCTCCCCGATCATTCTGACTGTCAACCGCCGATCTGAACGCAGAAGATCACGAATTTTGTCGACATTGCCATCGGTTCTTGCAGTTGAAGGCCTTCTGCTGCGTGGCTCATCTCCCACCGACTCCCTTCTGAAAATGCCTTAAACCACCGAAAAACCTGGGGTCTTGACAAAACACTGTCTCCGTAGACCTGCTGAAGTTTTGCAAAAGTTTCTGTTGCACTTTGCCCAAGCCAGAAGCAAAACATGATAGCACAGCGTTGCTCGAAATTAATGTCTTTCATTTGTATAACGCACTACGTAAACCGGGTTCACGGAAAAAACGACAACGGACAACCAAATGACTTGATCGAGTTCCAACTTGCACTGAACGCGTATTACAATGTCCACTTGTCGCCCCTCCATGTCCCGTGTTGCCATATCAAACGCTACGCTGTCAGTCTCATTACTATTTACACATCTCGTATATATGTAGTAAATGGCACGTATAAAAGAAATACAAGAAAGAGTAATATTGGAGTAGATGCAAATTAACTGTTTCATCCTAAAAGGGATATAATATATTAACATTAAATACCCAATAAGGTTTCGTCGATGAGGACTTCCGTATTGGAGGAAATCAAATCAATCAAAGAATTAAATAAAACACAGGTATCAAATTGATTTCGATATCTCAATTTATTTAATACATCATCACCGTATCATATCCTCTTTTACCGAGGTGTAGAGATAAACTTTAATACTTTTTATTTATTTTATTTATTTAATACAAATAATTTTAATTTTAGTTTAGTTGATAAGGATTGCAAAAACTGCGGGGTAGCACAATAAACACACTGTATCGAATTACTCCTCCCGCACAATATATTGATTAATTCGGGACACATAACGAAACCGAATGACGATTATACGGTTGATGATGGAAATCCACGTATATCCGAAATACATGCCCCGAATTAATTAATATAATCAATATATAATATTGTGCGGTAGGAGTAATATGGTAACAATGTGTTTAGTTTAGTTGAATTTATTTATTTGGCAGTATTATTCTTTTCGTATTTGGTATGCCGATTTTTACAACACTCGATATTGATTTATAGGAGTATATGAGAACAGCTCAAATGAGAAAAAACGAAATGCAGGGAAAACGACGCGTTTCCGAGGGATTTATGCCGATTGTGTTAGAGAAGGACTTATTTAGTGACACAAGGCAGACGTATAATCCGCCCTGGGCTATTAGACACTGCAAATCGCTAAAGAATGGAAAAAATCCAAATGTTTTGGACAATGAAATGAATGTAGAAGATGAAAAAGTATTGTATATAATTTTGACAGGTTTCTATGATCCTTATCTTATTCTTACTTTATACAAAATCTCCGTGCCCATAAGTTGCATAATACGTATTGCGATGAAAGATGACAAACCTATTGATCCCACTGTACCATCTAATATCAAAACAGCAAGTTTAGCATCTCCTTTTAGCGTCGTACCTGTGTACCATTATTCTCTGCAATGTTTATATACTCAGGCAGGTGTTGTAATCAAGATCTGCGATCTAAATTACGATGATATGAAAGATCAATTAGTATACCACTTTTGGAGCACATTGGAAGAGCTGTTTGCGATTTACAATCAAACCCTAAAAGATACCATTTGTATTATGTGCCCTCCAGTAGATTACAAGGGGAGATATGTTACCCCTAATAGTAGCGTTTACAAAGAGCAAGGAGAAACAGTATTTAGAAATATCTTAGATCTCTTGGAGAAACTGCCATATTTTTGGTGTTTGCATAACAAATATTTAAATTGTTTGAGAATTCTTGATTTAGGTAGCCCACCTAAGTGTATTCAAGCAAGCGAAATGTTTTATTACAATGAAGTTCTGGATAAATTACCGCCACATTGTTATAGTGTAGGCTTGGCGGTGGAAGCTTTACTACAAGAAGTAGAGCAAACGTAAGCTTATTTGTGCGGATTTATATTTTCCATTTTTCTTTCCATATCGCAATAACATTTCTTACAGAACTTCTGGGGAAGAGCGAAGTGCTTCTTTTGACGCTGAAAACTGGAAAGAGAAAAAGAAGTTTAGAAAATTTTTAAAACTTAGAAAGCTGTGGAACAAGATTCTAAACACATATCACTTCGCACAACCACCTTTAAATTTTATGCTATTTTATGAAAAATATCGTTCAAGTTTTCCCGCTTCAAAATATAAGCCATGTCGGCCAGAAAGATTTGACATAGCTGATGGTGATACGTTAGAACTACAAGCGAAATACTATCCTCGGTTCGCAGAAAAAATCCGCAAGAGGAATTTAAACGATATGAAGAAATCTATACCACATTCATTGTCGAAATTATACAATAATATTGAAGATTTGGAAAACACGTCCAAGTTCAATTCTAATCAGTACCACACTTGGTCGAGTTTGTTGGGTCTCTCCCCACAGGAGATTACTGAACGATTGAAAATATACATGTTTAACATGTTGACCTGTAAACAAGGAAAGAAGAATCACAGGCCATATTTCGAACTGCTAGAGTATTTTCCAATAGATTGCTTAGAAAATACAATATTTATAGATCGCGACGTGAACTCTTCAAAGATTTTTCAATCATCGAGTCGTAATTTGTATGAAGATTATGACGAAAGTAAATTCAAGTGGGAAGAAAATCTAGAGTCAAATATTCTTTTACAAAAATTCCATGCTCATAAGACTTATTTCAAATGCATGGATTGTGGGTACATACCTTTCCTAGATTCCATCGCCGTAAGGTTTCACGATAGATTAGATAAATTTGGTATCTCATCTGAAACATGGATAGAGGTGAGTACTTTTGATACCTTTAATTACTAAATATTTAAATATTCGGGAATAAGCAAGAGCAAATAATTTGCTTAAGTCATACCGTTCTACTGGACTACAGACGTTTTATTTATCTTACATTTTTCCCTCTTCTTCCATTAATTGTATCATTTCTGGTTTTATGTCATCGTTTCCTGCTGCTTTACCTATTTTCAATCTATTTATGGCTTTCTCAACTTCTTCTAATTTAATTTCTTCTTTCGCCATTGTTTACCGGTGGGGATTTTCCTGGTTGTCTCCCATGTTTTGACATTGATCTTCTTTCCCGTCATCTGTTTCCCACAGTTCCAGAAAGTACTCTTTCCAGCGGTTGAATATTTTTTTCCTCTGTTAGTGTCTGCTCTTCTTTACTGTTAATATTTTTTATGGGGATTTTCCTCTCTTGTCTCAGGTTCCGTAGTGATCTATATAATAGCTTGGAATTTTCCATTGCATTATCTTCCAACCTTTCCCCAAATTCCTCCCATGAACGCTTTTTAGCTTCTTTGATCATTACCTTTACGTTTTCTCGTTGTGCTTTATATGTTTTGTAAGACTGGATATCTTTTCCTGTGCTTAAATAATTCTTCCATAACTTTTTAATTTTTCTATTTTAAAGTCAATAAAAACTAAGTATTTTTTGATGGTTTTATTATTATCAAACCATATATTTCTCTATAAAGAAGTTACAAAATTTAAAACCTTCAAAATTAGAAAAAATATATTGTTTTCTCCATAATTTGAGAAAAATAATGATTCCTTTAGTACTAATGTAATTATTTGATTTCTAGACAAGCACCCACTATTCCCACCAACTTTTTTGCGGTTATTGTATATACCGTGTGTGCGATAGGCGTATCCTCATCCTATGAACACACACGAACTCCACGCAATAGAGTACGATAAGGGGCAGTGGAGGAAACAACACTAGGTGACTATGTAATTGGACTATTCTCTATTGACGGGGTTTTAAATGCACAACGATATTTACTTGTTTTACAAAATAGTGTCGGTATGACATTATTGCACTGCAAAATATACCGGCATAAGAATGAATGAGATGTGGTTTCAGCAGGATGAATGCTATACCCATAACGCTGATATTGTGCGGAAGTCCTTGCAGAACAAGTAATCGTGTTCGCCGTGTGGAATAAATGTTCTTATCCGCAGAGAACGACCGCTCGACATCTTCTGACGGAATATTTAACGTAATCATTTTTTTAAATCTTTGTGCTGTGCACTATCCACGTGTTTCTTGCATTAAAATTTATGCCGCAATATTAAAACTTTGTCATAAAATTTACAAACTATTTTAGGTCCATCGTGTAT
Source organism: Osmoderma eremita (assembly GCA_031763485.1). Taxonomy (NCBI): domain Eukaryota; kingdom Metazoa; phylum Arthropoda; class Insecta; order Coleoptera; family Scarabaeidae; genus Osmoderma; species Osmoderma eremita. Next base: position 573,703 of record JARFOC010000511.1, read on the forward strand.
TAAATCTAAAATTTCAGCGATAAACTTCTTTACTTTGATAGTTTTTTCGACGTTCGTAACTGCAACATTATTAAACTAAATCGTACAAAATTCCTACACAATAAAGGCAATCGTACAATCAATGTATATGCTCGGTCCCCCAACTATACCATCTGCTATACGCCTTGCACTTTTTCGAAGCCGAACGCTCGTCAATTCTATTAATTATGCATTAATTTCGTAACTGCTGATGATTGCTTTCTCCGCTGCTCCTTATTGCGCTGCTGTATTGCGTTGAGTTCATGTACCATTCATTGACTATACCTACACCTATGGCACACACGGTATAGCAGAATACATGCATAAGTATGTATATTTGAAAATTTTCCAGGGCATTCGATCACCAGTCAATTTACATGATTTCTTCAAATCTATAATTTTCAACGACCCTTCAATTTTGGTTTATTTAGTCGACAAAACAAAAAGGTTACAAATAAGTAAAGAAAACCTTCCAAATCAACTTTTAGGAAGTTCGCATTGCAAGAATGAGAGTCGAAAGAATTCGAAGGAACCATTGGGTCGACTACATACAGCTCCAAGTCATTTTAACGCATACAATTTAGATGGTCGGAAAGAAGTTAGTGGCGTAACAACAATTTTTCGGAGTTTAGACGGATTAAAGATAACAGTAGAAAAAATGTTTTTATTTGGATCTAAACCATACCTTAAACTAATACTTGAAGCAAATCATCACATGGTATTTATGCATATTCACCAGTTCAAAAACTCAAAGTTTTCCTTTCACATTGAAGCATCAAATGGTGTTCGGATTGCATTTTCTAAACCGGAACAATACAAACCCTCTACACCAAGTAAAATTCTGAAGGTGAAACTACCCGAACCGAAAAAAATAGGCTATTATGTAATCAAGGAATTGAAAACTATCGGATTTGGTGCCAGATTATCCTTGCATAGGATGCACTTTCTCAATGAAATTTCTTTAGTTAAAATTCTAACCTCTTTCTTACCGCTCCATAATTGTTCCTCCACAGAAACGTTAAAATTGCTAGATTCTAAAGGAAGTATTATTATTAAATCGACTACGAGCATGACGGATGTGAGATGGCGAGATAAGATACCTAAAATGTATTTAAGTGTTTTAAAAGCTGTGAAGAGGGTGAAACGAGACGCTGTGCCTCATTTTAAAATAATCTCTACAGCTTTGCACAAAACCAAATATGTTAGTGTTATTCCATTGAAGCTCAAGATAATTTTTGCCGATGGAGTTAGAAACATACGTTACATCCCAAACTTAGAAATGAAAAAGAAAATGGAAATAACGAAATGTGTTCCATTTATGCCTGAAATCAAGGGAAGGTAATAGTTTTATATCATCTTTCATACTTAAATGGTAAAGGTGTGGGAAGGATTTTAAGAATATCTTTAGTTAAAAAAAAGAGGAAAAAATAAGGTTCGTTTGGTGCTAACTCAATAGCAAATTGCGGGTAATAAAGGGATAATTGACAGTGGTTGCAAGTAATAGACTAGAGGCATGGTGATTAATGTCAGTTACTCACATTGAAATACTTCTCCATGTTTTTGATCATTTCCACCGAAAGAACAATGCTGCAGTGTTGATGTGTGAAGTCACCAACGCTAAGTGTTCGTACGTATATCGGTGGCTTCTTTTAATTCGCATTTAAGTTTTTTATTTGTTATTAGTTTGATGGGCTTCAGATTGAACGAGGGTTCCAGTCGTCAACTGAGCAAACACCACATATAATTTTTCATATTTCTACTTTGTTTTGTACAGGGTGGGGCAGGGAAACAAAGTTTGAAGGTGAATAAAAAAGAAATTAGAACAAATTTATTTTCTTGTTTCAAAAAAGCAATATAAAAGTTTGTTTCGTTAACAAAATATCTTGCAAATGATGGCCTTCATTATCAATACATTGTTGTAGCAGGATATTGAAGTTTCGCATCACCCTCTGAAGTATCTCTCCCGATATGCGACCTATTTCCAGGCGTATTGCTTCTTTTAAAGCTTGTATGCTGTGAGGACAATGTTTGTACACCTCAGCTTTGAGGTAGCCTCAGAGGAAGTAGTCGCAGGGAGTTAAATCTGGCGAGAGCGCGGGCCATGAAATGTCACCGAAACTGGAGATCAAACGGCAGGGGAAAATTTCCCTCAGAACAGCCATTGAATTATTGGCTGTATGAGCCGTGGCGCCATCCTGTTGGAAGCAGACAAGTCCCATTTCCAACTGTTGGAGGTGTGGTGCAAAAAGTCTTGGATCATGCCCACATATCGTTCAGAAGTGATGGTTACAACACGATCATGCTCCTCAAAAAAGTAGGGTCCGATGATGCCTTCACTGCTGACAGTACACCAAACTGGTACCCTGTCACTATGAAAGGGCCTTTCTTGAATCTGTCTAGGGTTGACGTCACTCCAATAACGCATGTTCTGTTAATTAACGCAACCGGGAAGATGGAAATACGCCTCGACGCTGAAAAATATCACTGCGTCGTCAGGCAAATTTTCAATCAAATTTTCACATGCTTGTGTACGATTATTAAAATCCTGTTGTGACAGTTCTTGAGTAACGACCATCTTATAAAGATGGAAATGAAGGTCAATGTGCAGAATTCGTCGTACAGTACGGCTAGATAGATTGAGGGCGATCGAGTGCTTCCTAGCAGAGCGCTTAGAAGACCGTATATTCGCTCTATGTTCTCCGGTGTTCGACTGGTCCTCTGTGCGCAAACTTTCTTTTTCGCAACAGATAGAATCTATTTCCGATCGGGCACTGTATTTCGAGGAGGGATTTGGTAGCGAAGACGCATCGCACGCTGCACCGCGACGATAGAGTTTTTTGAGAAAAGGTGTACCGAAAAGGCTAATAAACCATGGCAGACCACACCCTGCCTTCCCCTAAGAGCCAGGAGGCTTGTAAATGGGAACTATTATTATTAAGTTTCAACGGCAAACGCGCGTTGCTCCATAGACAACATCATTTTGGGAACTGACAGGTCACTGATTGAAACTTCCCACCCCTTTACGATCTCAACTTACATTACAATGGCCTACTGAAAGTAGGGATGTTTCCCTGCCCCAGCCTGTACATGTTTATAATACTTTCAGTTTTCTCAATTAATTTAGTGTTGACGTAGTATTTCTAGCTAAGGTAAAACCTTGGAAGATGTGCTTTTCACCAGATCACCAGTAGAATAATACTAACATATTTAGAGTCGTTGTTTAATTATGTTTCTGAGGGTTGCTTAATTTTTAAATATTTAAAACGGGGCGGGGGTTCAAGGTACACAGTTAAACTTATATGTACCTGAATCAATTTTGAACAAATTGATTTATTTTTTATTTTTTTATTGAATAAGCTAGCCCATTGTATCTTCATTAGTATATAGCAAAAATATACCGGGTAACATTAGTTATGCAATATTTTTATCTACTAAAATATTTATAGCTTGCGAACGAGACTTGCTTTCTATGCCATTAATAGATATTTAATCTAATAGGTATTTAATTTTTAGTTCATCTGCATCCAAAAAAACATCTGCAGCAGCTACTGTTTATGATACTAGGCTATCTTTACCAAATGGACTACAGGTAGCTTCAGAACCTAGCGTAGAGCCTGGAACAATTCACATCCTTCAGTACTATATTCCTAACAATCCAAATCTAGCAAATGAGGTTTCTAGGATATTCACTCGTGTAGGATACATACAAATTAAGTATAGCGACGGTACTATCAAGATGGTTGGAAGTCACGGGAGACGTATAGTTGGTTCATTGCCATGTATTTCTACTACTACTCGCAATAACAAAAAACAACGAACTAAAAATATTGAATGCGTAAGATCTATTGAAACCAGTACTATAAGAAAGTTTATGAAGTTGGAAAAAAGTATATGTCGGAAGATCTCTCGTTATCAATCTAAATTTATGCACGTCCCTGTAAAGAGTTACTTGCAAAATAAAAGTAATAGAAGTGTCAATGAGAAAAAATCAATTTCTTTTAAGAAAAGTTTCGTAAACGTATTAAATACTCCGATATCAAAAGATCAATTCTATAGTGCTTTAGAATACCATGCACCGGAAGAATTCTTTTATAATTATTATACGATAGACAGTGCCACCACAGATTCTCATTCTACAATCAATGACGAAGGTGAATTAGTAACAATTTACGCCGATGGCACCAAAATAACTTCCTGGTTTAAAATAGATCAAGATATGATATTATTAGATGATGACGATGATGTCAACACATGGGAAGTGGACATTGATGATTACAGCTGCAACTTTCTAATACCGCGAGTCGGTGGATGGATTTCCGTACAAGTTTTCTATCAGTACGAACATCCTGAATATGCAACTGTTGTGTATTGTGGGAAGAATGAAACTTACATTCGTTTGCCCGATGTTGAATATCAAGCCAGAGCGGACGGCACATTCTTCGTTAATTCGAATGACGAAATGTATGTTCATATTGACCGCGATAATATAAAATTTTCAACGAATTTCTGCAAAAATTGTTATGATTATTGTCAGACTACAATAAACGCTAAATATTTGATTAACGGCGAAGCTGAAGTTAAGGATGATGAAATTTTGCTGGAAGCTAGAGACACTTTTAGAAAAGTGTTTAAAGTTAGTTATAGTGGCGTGTGTTACAGGAATGATAACTATGAGGCAGGTTAGTTAACTTTATTAACTTTTCTAAATTTTTAAGTTTTTTTTTCTGCTATACGTCGAGCTTGTTTGCAACCAGATAGGATGCGATAGATTAAAGACTACAAACAAATTTAACGAGACTGGAACATTTTCTTTTATTATATACTACGTCTATGAATAGTACATTAGCGTGTGCTTCAAAAATTATCTAGAATACTTAAATGCATATATGGAAATTGGACAAGACTAAAGCAAATTTTGATATGTAAAAGTCTAACTGTATTTGGTTATATTTATCCATACATACGTCAACCAAAACTGTTTAGAAAACAAAGATATCGCAAAGCCTTAACCACAACGGTTGTAAATTTTTAAATATTCGCTCATTTTTATTTTTTTAATGTAATATATGTGAATATTTATGATTAGTTGTAAATAAATATAACAAATCTTAAAGGATTCAAAGTATTTTAATGTGTAAACACCATAATATTATGGCTTAATTAGGTGGATGATCATCCACCTGACGAAGCCATAGTATAGTGAAACAGTGTTGTAGTGTTAAAACATTAAAGTTCTTTGAACCCTTTAACATTTATTATATTTATTTACATTTAATGGAGTTCGAGCAAGTATCTCTTTCCTAGATTAATTATTTAGGATTAATACTTTTAGGTGATACAAAGGAAGATTGTAAAAAACATAGGATTGCTGATACTCAAAAGTTTTTTGTTTTCGATAAAGATTTTAAAGGAAAATTATATTGGGACGGAAATAAGCTTGAAAATAAATTAATTGATGCACAAAATAAAAAAGGATTTTATGAAAAACCTTATTTAGATGAAACTGGTGATATAAGAGCATACGACTTCTCACAGCACCATTATGTTCATTACTCAGAACGTTTTCTAATGCAATATCGCCATCCTAGTCCTCCCATTTTTCAATACTTACCTCAGAAAATAATACCAAAAATAACATACTGCACGAAGAGGCAAGTGACTATTGTCCCAGAATGCACTCAAGTGCTCCCTCTATTCACGTTAATTCAAGATTTGCGGGTTAAATATCCGGATGAACTGCCTTTGCCAAAATTTGAAAATATTTTTCAACTTGAGGAATATTTACATCCTAAACCAGCGGACAGAAAATCTAGCGCTGACTCGATAAACATGAAACTCTCTCCGGTTTTTGCTGAGGTGGTTGAAGAAAATTTCACCAAACTAATGAAGACAATGAATACATTTGAAGTGTCTACAATGAGAGCTTCGGAAATTTTTGAAAAAAAGCTGGAATCCTCTGAAGAATCGTCATATTATGATACGATAGGCGAGTCTTCTGAAACATTTTTTGAGGTGGACGAAACAGAAAAAAATATACATTCAAAATTGCTTTATGATAAAATACTACAGCACAAGAGGAATAATCTTTTTAATAAACGGCGATCAAAACATGAGAGGAGTAGAAGGTTCAAGCAGGGCATAGAAATTCCACTTGTACCGAGAAATTCGAATATAACTGTCGATTTTGATGACATTCCACAAGGTATAGTACAACTTTTTTTTAAATTTTAGCTGCGAAAATTGAAATAAAATATGTATAGGTATATTTAGGGCAATAGTATGTTAAATAGAAAGAAAAAGAATATAAACACCGACTGTTTCATAAATATTTTTAGTGTTATATCACAGAAATCTTTAAATAGGATATACACATATGTACACTGCGAAAAATAATTAGTTCAGTCAAACAAAAATAGTTGAACAACATTTTTCGTTTATACATATGTAACACTACGTATTGTTAATTCAAACTTTTGAAAAATGTTAAACTTTGCGTTTGGATCAAAGTTTGATGGTAGTTGTTGCAATAACTTACTGTAGTTAGTTCAACTGTCGGCAGCATTCTATTCAAAGGATAAAATATATTGTTTTAAAACGTTAGTGATTTAACGCAATGCAACAAAAAGAAATTAATGGTGTAAGTGGAAGAAAAGTATAGGATTGCTATTGACGGAAGTGGAATGTATCTATTAAATAAAAAGAAACCACTTTATTGTAAACAAAACGATACATAGTGTTAGGTACACTCAGTGTAACCGAAAATATTTCTTTATGATGTCTGGATTCTTAAACTTATCCTAAATAAATAGTTATTTATTTAGGATAAGTTTAAGAATTGTTCTCCTTTAGATTATAGTAAACATGTGAGATGCCTTCATACGTATTTCCATGAAATAAGCAATAAACCGCTTAGCTTTATTTTCGGAAATACCCACAGTACGAATCATAGTAATCGCCTCTCCGAACAAACATCCTTGATCAGGTAGACAGACAAAAACCCTCTTCGTTCGCTGCATACCGAAGACATGCATTTAGCTATTAGAATTCTGAATTACCTGTATTTAATCTCTCTCTTATTAAATACATATAGTTGTGTCAAATATCATTTTAATCCGTATTACATTGCTAATTTTCTGAACGAATGAATATGTAATTAACCCGTAATTCAAACACAGTAAAGTTTTGTTTTCCTGTAATATTTTTAAATGAATATTTGTCGGCCTGTGATTGGTTGAACTCTTCGCCAGTCCAAGTAATTTTGCTTCTTCGGGAAAAAAATCCCAAAGTAAGTTGAGTTCGTTTCAGCTCATTCGGGACAACAAGTAATCTTCGTCCGACCAGGACGGGACAACGGTGTATTCTCGTCCTTCAGACATAAATGAGTTCTTTTCCGTCCGCTCAGGATACACCATGTTCGTCTCTGTCCGACCGCGGCAAGATAACCCCTCGTCTTCGTCCGACCAGGACCAGACCCGGAGCTCTTCCTCTTTGTCCGTCCAGAACAGAACAAACCGTTCGTCTACGTCCGATCACGACAAGACAGTGTTGCTTTTTTGTTATAAGTACCATGTGGTGCGTGTTAGGTGTTACCTTCACCGTTTCGAAGCCTATTCTTCAAGTTAGGAACCCCTAAGTCGCCCATCCAAGACTCACGTACTCACACATGGTCAAACAGCTAAGTACTTCAAATCGTATCGTTTTAAATCCCCTTTATTTTAACCTTTGCTTTGTAACAAAATCACTTGCACTGAACGCGCATTACAATGTCCAATTGTCACCCCTCCATGTCACATGCTTCCCGTGTTGGTATATCAAACGCTACGTTGTCAGTCTCATTTTTTAATTTACGCACCTCGTACATATAACATATTCTAATTAAAATATAATAGAGTTATTTGAAAATGCAACAACGGCAAAACCTTGTGTGTTTCGATTCCAAACACACGTAAGACATAATTAAGATGATCACACAATATATATAAAACAGAGTAGGGGTGCAATTGCATGAATGTGGGAATAGTACAAATTGTTAAATCGAAATTGTGGTATCTTATTTGTCGTTCAAACTATGAAATCTGTTAAACTAACAAATACATGCACTCAATATATTGTACAATACATTGTACAATAAGTTTCATTCCTGCACACTTAACAAATTTCTTTTTCTCAGTGTACATAAAGAAATTAACTACTGATAATTGTAGCATATCGATTGCCTTCATTCACTAATTCACAATTTTAGTTGCGGGTCATGTGGAAACAATGATATCCCATTCCAACTTCCAAAAGAAAACGGAAACACCATTAGAATCAGCCCAGTCAAAAAAAATTTTAGCACAGGAAGATGGGAATGTTAAAGCCATCCCATTATTAGTAGATGTAAATGAATGGAGGAAACCCATATGCACATTGGAAACAGATTCTTCTATAAGCCTTTCATTAAAAAAAAGTAAAAAAATAAACGTAAGAACAAAAGATAAACAAGTAAGCACAACAACACCGTTTGATTTGTTTGAGGATTGTCATAAATTCCCTCAAAATGAAGAAATTTCGAAAATTAATACAAATAATAAATTTTCGGGCTCACATGATCACACGGGAGAGAATCAAGAACATTTATGGCAAACATTTGATAATTACCGGAGTATTTCTAAAAGGCTTGAGCCCTTAAAGCCAGAAAGCAAACATAGTAAACTTATCACGGGAGTTCAAGCTATTGAGAGTTATAATCAAGTGTATGATAAATGTATTAGTTTGCACAAAGAAATTCCAAGAGATATGAAAAGATTTACTGAAGTCCATAGAAACGTCAATGATAAGCGCGCATCATCTCAGAATTTTATGAAGGAAGAAAGTTCATTGCCTTTAATCTTGTCAACCACACATAAAGCATGCCTGGTACAAGAGCTTAAAGCAGAAGTACCTCCTGAGATGCGTACTGGATCATCGAAAACCGAAAAGCCCGTCTCAGTTAGCAAACGTTTAACGCAAAAAGACGGTATGCAATGCATGACCCTAAAGCGCTTATCGCAGGAATGCCTCACCAGTCCATTAAAATCGTTGAGACAAGTACCTGCGGAAATCGATCACAAAATACAATCCATGTTTTATGCGAATTCAAGTAGTCGTAAGGATACGAATATGTATCGTTACAGTGGATGTGATAGAGTATCTATGGATACATCAAGATTTTCTCAAAAAGATGATGTATCTAAATTTTCCCAAAAAGATGATACGTGCGCATGCGTTCCATCTCACCTACCTATTAGTAAATCTGAGTTAAGTGGGAGTGCGTGCAACTTCAAAATACAGCAATAAGGGTTGAAATCACGAAAAAAACGGAAAATAAAACTGTAAAATAGTCAAAGTTAATAATAAAAGTATTTAATTTATGAGCTTGTTTTTATATGATGTAAATTATGGAAAAACATTAACTTTAAGTAATAAGTTAAGATTGCAAGGACTGTGGGGCAGCGCAATAATAAATAATAAAATCGATAAAAAAATCATGGCAAGCAGCAAAAAGTTCAAGTTTCTAACAAAATATTCAATAAAAATAACTATGGACGTTTTAACAAACATTACCTCATCCCATACCAGACAACTAACTGCACAAGTCCTTAAAAAAGAAAGTGTTGATCACTGGATAAGAATTATTAAAATTTTGGTATTGAAAAGGATAAGTAACAAAGGATATATGAATAGTACCACATACATATGCACTTACATACATATTTAGAATATATATAGGCTCAATATTAAAAATTAATCGAAAAACTAATGTGATACTATAAAATACCGAAAAGCCTTAATACATAGAAGGCTTACCTCTAAGCATTTACGAAAAATAACATACCGTGAGTTTGCACCGGACCTGTACACACAGTAAACTCGTTCTATGTGCTCGACTTTCTTCATTTCTTTCTTGGGGTGGATGAAGATCCAACTGCCAACTTCCTGTGTTCCTAAAGCTCATAGTCGATGGTGCTAGTAACGGTGGATTTAAGCGTGTGGAGGGTTTTGAATTTGGTGCAATGGGGTCAGGGTCAAGTTTTATGAAAAGTTTGAAGAATGATGCATTTCGGATTATGGTGTGATTTTCCCTGTCTGCAATAATCTGCGCACCTTTGATTTTGATGACTGTATCTAGTTTAGGATCATATGCCGGTGTTAGCGCATTTGTTTTTTGTATTTTACATAAAATTTGGTCGCCAGTACGGTGTTATCTTCTTATGTTGAATGCCATAGCTACAGAAAACGTTTTATATTGTTGCCATTAAAAGATGGGCCATTGCCAGATAGTAAAACTTTAGGAATACCCGGCAAGGCAAATATTCTTTCTGGAATAGGTTATATTTGTTCAAAACTAGTGGAGTTCACAATTTCGGCAATCGAGAATCCTATCGTCTGTTTTGTGTGAACTATGCCTTGGGGTCCTCTATGGGCTAGTTCAATAGTTCTTAACTGTAGATTATTGGGCATGATGATTCGTGTTCCTTGCGAAACTATTACTTCATGTACTGTTAATTCAGCCTTTAAGTGTTCGAAAGGTTTAAATGTTTCGGTCTCCCATAATTATTACTTTTGTCAATGTTTGCAGTACTTGGTCAATACGTATTCCTTTTCTAACTTCATCGTTTGTAACGTTTTAAACACCGCCGAAATATTAGGATAAATAGTAATATTTACTGCAATTCTTACTTACGCGTATTAGTGCGAGAACACGGCCTTCCTAGCTCATATGCATTCAATGGTGCTTGGATTTTCCACGTGCGGTCTGTCCCTGTTCTGCGAACCTCTATGATTGAATTTCGACGTCATGCTACCCTATTGGGCTACCCGAGTCATGCGGCCGCGTTTCAACGAATGATAATTAGCGACGCGGAAGATCGAGAATTAATTGGCTAAAAGTTGCATTCCCTTTCGCAAGCTGCAGACACAGAGGTTGTGCGAATTCCTAGTCTTAGCAAAAGGTCCATAAAGTGTTAGAATTTAGTATTCTTTGTTTTGCCGTGTGCAAGTACCGCGTAACTGCAAGCCTGTGAGGTGTAGTTACGACCGACCAGAATTATTTCCTGGGATCTTGCATACTCTTTCTGATGGGGCTATAGAGAATTATTCGAGGCGCTGCCGATATAGACACCGCGACCCGAATTGGACTACCGCTAAGGACATCAATATCATTTTGTAAAATGAAAAGGAATTCGTCGATGCGTTTGAGCAACTGGTGTAACACATTGTAATGGAACGGTCAAATTTAAAATATTTTTTAAATTTAAATAGAATAGAAAGTAATGTTAGTGCAGTTTTGGAAAGTTTAAGTTGATGTGATTCAATTATCCTTTATTATTGTAAAAAGGAGTTGTGTGGAAGTGAACCTTTAAGAACAATATTACATTTAGAAACTAGTCTATTAACGCTAATAACTCCACTGTGTTTCAAGGATTCAGCAAGGGTTAGAAAACGCTGACAT
>JARFOC010000511.1:642370-657091 GCA_031763485.1 Osmoderma eremita
TTCCTTAAAGACATGTGCTAACGTTTGGTTTACGATACGGAATATTGAACGAGTGACCAGGCATCCTCCGACGTGCATTAATGAGGACTATGTGAGTCCGAAACAGCTGTCTGTACGTGAGGAGTACCTGAAGCTATACAATGAGACGTGTTGTGTGATTTCTGAGGTATATTTATATATTCTAGTTCTGGCGGTGTGTTGTCGCTGTTTTCCTTCATATACTACTTATGTTCATGCATTACGAATCGCAAGGAACGGAAAAAATATTGATCAAAATCCGTCCGCTTTAAAAGCTCATCTTTAAGTAACTAGAGGAATTCTAGCAACAGTTACAATTATTGTAACGGTTCACCGTAAGCTTTAACTCACTATCTATACCATGAATGATGAGCAGACCACGTTAATAAATAAAAGTTGATCAAGAAATAAACGTGTCGTAGTTTTGTAATTTGAAATCACTAGTACAGGATTGCGAAAAAAGTCTCCTTCACCTTATCTTTTCTTCTTCATGGATTAGGTTTCATGTCCAGTCAAACACTTGATCCCTGTTTCTCCAATAAAATAGTAGGAGGAAATCCCATATCTTCTTTAAACTACAAACAAGTCCCACTTATATTTGTCCACTACCACTTGATTCGAAATCTGAGAGGGTATAAGAGAAAGAAATATGTCACAGAAACCATAAACGATCATTTCACATGAGTGATGGGTATATCATATCCATTCTCATTCTTATTCAATCTGTTCTCACTTTGCAAATTATGGAGGATGAGTTTGGTTAAGACCATTAGTAGACGGGTTGTAGTACATCGGACATCCAACCTTCAAACGATGGCAAATCGCGACATGACTGCACATAGCGATCTATTTTATTTACTAGATCTTGTTTCTTTAAATGTAACTATACTACATCTGCCTGATACGTATAAAGTTCTGTTTGAACATCTCTACTCTAGATCTCTAAGATATTCATCCTAAGAAAGGATATTTCCTTATCTGTGCCTTTTTCTTTTGCAGATATGACCAAAGCAGTACGGGTCATATCTGCAAAGGAAAATCGTCTTCACTAGACTTTACTCTTCGAAACGGGCATCCATTTAAAATCAGACTCAAACGTTAAATTAAAAGATTTATTTGGAATACGACATCGAGTGCACTCCTGATTTGGAAACATGTTGGCTCATCTACTAGAACAACGTGACTCTTTGTCCTTTGTTGAGTCTGAGGTGATTCCCGTGGTAGAAGACAAAACAACCAGTTTTGTACGATTTTCAATTAGTTATGAGCAAATTTTGCAAACAATGGTTTTACACGAATATTTCGTCTATTCTCTTTTAGTTTTAGATAGATAGATAGCATGGTTAGTAAATCCATCTTGCACAGAAACACCACTATGACCCTTTTTCGCCTAATAATGTAATGTACAATTAGATTTATATACGTTGACGAAATGGTTATCTATACAATTTCGTATGTTTACTTCCTAGATTTTCGTCAAAGTGAATTGAGGAAAGAGTTCTAGAAATGATAAAACTCCTAAACGTAAACTGTAATACTAACGATTAAATTCTAAAGAGAAACTGCATTATTCTCAATTCGTCAAATGCACGTTCATTTATAATCTCTTGTCCAAACATTAGCTTTAATCAATAGATACATACACATATAATTGCACAAACACCGTCCTTTTGAAATCAACCACCTAGTTGATTCTTGTGTCTGTACTTATACCTTCAACGTATGTGCGTTTGAGTGATCGCACACCATTCATGTAATAGGCTCAAATTGACATTAAACGATGGTATACTAGCTGGATCGTTCAAATAATGCAAGGGAATCAAAGTGTTCATATATACAGAGGAGCGTACACATACATACGTATTTTATTCAATATATGTATGTATGTATGTATGTATAGAACTTTACGTATTTGTACCTGTACATACCGCACATTCAATTTTGCGTCTATGAACTACATAAATATGAAAGCACACATCAGCTAGTGCTGTTCGTATACCGAAATTTGTTGTTAGCACGTGATGCCATTATAGTAAAATTGTTTGGTTTAATAAATATGTTATTTGCCTTAAAATAATTATTTTATTGATATAAGCCTGGAAAACTAGCAGCAAATTCTTATATTATCGGAGTAAAACAGATTTTCTTGAGATTGCTATGAAATTTTATAAATATTGGGTAACGAAAATGTGTTGTTAAAAACATTAATTGAATAAGTGACTAGCAATGAAATAAAATACCGTAAAAGTGCGTAACTAACTGGCTTAGCCAAACAAAAAAACATGATATGCAAAGAATAAATGGAAAATGTGTTCATCGAAATGGAAATAAACATGCTGCATCAAGTTTACTGCATATGAATTATTATTATTGAACTACCCAAGATACTGCAGTCTCTTCCATTCCGCACGAATCTAAATACCAGTCTAAGATATGCATTTTACATATCATCGTTGAATCCCATTTCTCTGCATTCCATAATACTAACAGAGGAGCCACACGCAGTGTCCCAGAATTTGGAATACAATAAAATAAGAATGTACATTCCAATATTATTATTAGATTTCTTTTTACGCAAACTACTACTCCTTAAATTGTTAAAGAGAAACATGTACTTTCTTTATTTGACATAAACAAGTTTTCCCAATTCAAGTTATATTACTAGACGCAATATTAGAATAAGCCAAACATCCGGCACCTCCACCAAACTTATAAATCACATTCATAATTATATAAATGTGATAATCAAAAATAACATGAGCTACGAATAATAGATAAATGAGAATTTTTCACTAGTTCGTAAAACTTGACATTTACTAAAAGGACACCCGCACAAACAATTACATCCATGGTGACTCATTTACAGATAACGCTTACAAAAATCTTCGTTTAATCGTTTATTCTATAGATTGTTCTCCCTTCCGTTGTCCGTAATTAGTTTTCACAAAGAACTAAAATACACAGATTCTATAGCAAAGATGAATTGCACCATGAAAATTTTATTACAAAAATATATAATAAATTTAGAAACAAACACTACTTATCCAAAAACACTACATTAAATACCACGATTGAAAGGAAGCCCTGTAAATATTCAAAAATCACTTTCCATCCGTTACGGGAAAATAAAGTTTTTAACTCGTTTAAAAAATTCAACCTAAGACCCGCTTTTAGTAACCATTATACCCTTAAAAAAATTTTGCCATTTAGAATTAAAAACAATACTACTTTACTAAAAAAAATCAGGCATATACAAAATTGATTGTAAGGAAAACCATGTTTTCTCCTTTTCAAATAAAATGTATTTTTAGAAAGTAAGTGTTTAAAAAGAGAGAGTTTGTGTTAGATGTTTGTAAATTTGGACAAGAGGCGGTTAGTCGTACTGATGATGCGTCATGTGCACGCGAAATGTACGTCTACCATAAATAAATAAGCTCAACTAGTGAAAAATTCTCATTTATCTATTATATAACTGTGATTTATAATTCTGGTGGAGGTGCCGGTTAAATAAATCCATTTCATCCTACTGAGAAAAGCAAACATAAAGTATGCTAAGTATTATTAGTTGGTATATCTCTATTACCTTTTCGTAGCAGCGCAAAATTATATATTGTATAAACTGCTCTGTCTGAAACTCAAATACATATTACATTCCGAAATAACTACTAAATTTTCTAGATAATCCTCACTCATTTATTGAATTAAATGATTTGTGTATATAGATACACAGGTATAGAGAGAACAAAGTGTTAGTACTATGGATTATATTATTTTAAGAAAAAAAAATTAAAACATTTAAAAAAGGCAATAACTAAAATAAATAAAATATATAGATATTGAATTTACATTTTATCTTACCCAATGTGCTATTGAGTTTGTTGCGAAATTTATTGACATCTAAAATGTTTGTAAAACGGAACACATTTTAACATTCACATACAATGACACAACCCAGTGAGTAAAATTGAAATTCATACGTATTCATTGCCTATAACTACCCTTACTTTTGATTGATTAAGGAATCATGCATAAAACTATTAATATGGTAATAACTTCTAATTAAATTATTTATTGTTACCCTCAATGTTCATGAGAAATCTTTTTAATCTTCTACAGATATCTAAGGTTATTTCTTGTCTGAATAAATTCAAATTTTAATCTCAACAACTATCTAATCGTATATTTCACATGTAAGATACACTGAAACAAATCGATCCTAGAAACCAGGTTTTCCTATTACTGCTAATATTGATTGCTATAATGTAACAACGCTGGCATATTCTTTATAAAATGTGCTTTACAATAAAATGAACAAATTCCTAACTTTTCTATCGTCATGATTTTTCCAAATTCTATTACTACTTACAACTCACACGACCACTTTTAAGCTGCCTTGACCATAAAAGTATTGGACAACTTACACAACAAAAAATATAGATACACACAAATTGTAAATATTTTCTTCAAGTAATTCAAAAGCGAAGGTGGCGTCAATCAAAAATTCATATTTCGGTAACTAAGTCTCAATCTTCGATAGAAACCAGAAAGGAAAATAGTATTGGAAATGTTTTGTGAGAGCAAAACCTTCCAAGATTTACTCTTAATACTCATTTATCCATTGCAGCACTTAGGGTACTTAGTTCTACTATTTGAAACCATCACCATTAATTTCAAAATCAAAAATTAAAAGGAATTATTTGACAAGAGGATTCACACTATTTAAAAACTTTACCCTATCGGAATTTTGTTCTGTCCTCTTTTTTTATTATTTTTCTCAAGATCAAAACATCATAGAATACAGAATAAATGATAATGTAGTTTGTTTGTTTGTATCCTAATGCAGTGACTTAACACTGCGGCTTTGAGGCCTATTGTATCACTCTACACATTAGGTTTGTGTAAATGTGTATTGATTGTGTGTGCTTGTGTTACTGCTTCTCCTCTCCGTACTAGGGCAGCAGTGTTGATTTATCCTCCTTGCTGCTATCGACTTTATAAAAATCGATTGCCGCAACTGAGATTCGAACCATGAACATCCGCTACAGATGCCTAGCGCTCTTACCACTGCGCTATCCCGGCAGTCATGATGTTGTAGCACTACGCATAAGGATATTAGATAATGAAGCATCACGTGAAAATAATAATCAAAGTATTCTTTTCACATGAACTTGGTCACACCATTCCGTTAGGTAGGATATCATCATTACAAAATTCTACCAAACCACACCAAATGGAATTTGATGTGGTATTTACATAATTGTGAAATAACATTATTATTATACAGGCTAACTAACCAGCATCTAGTTTATCCATTTAATTCGTTTCAACAAGCCACAAATATGAACAGTGGCCGCGCAAATATTATTCTGACCACTTTAACTTCGTTCTCTTCCGCAACGGTCGGGCATCCGTTCAAAAGGGCAGCACGTACGCGTTGGTGAAACGGTGTAATGAGTCGCAACGTTTAATTTATCGGTTTTACGCGAAACGAGCACGTTTATTATTTTACTCAGCGCAGTACCGATGTCGTAGCCGTTTAGCGTGTATGTATTTGAACGTTACCTTACCATATTAAAGGTATGTGTATTAACTGGGTATTAAGCCAATTTTCGAAGCGATACATAAATGTCACATAATTTGACACGCATGCTATAAAACGATGCGCGAACATCTTTACTCCCATGAGTAAGAGATCAACGCTAATGTTCATAGTTCTTAGACGTCACATGAGCATGGACTATGTATGTACAGGGTGACGCATTAGTGTGGCAAAGCTCGATATATCCGTTATCATATAAGATATCAAAAAGGTTATTTACGAAAATTGTAGACAGTCTTAAACTGAATATTTTAAAATTATTTTCATATATACAAGCCGTTCCTTATCACCATGGTGAACCAAGCATACGTTTTCTTAAATGGAGCACCCCATATATTTCGTGAGATTTAGGTTAAGCTCGTGCCTCGCACCCTCAATATACAATTTCATCGCATTATATAGCGTGTTTTAGAAGTTATGATCAATTTTACATGCAAATCACTGTTAATTCGAGGCCTTGTATAGGTACTCCAAATGACACAGTCTGAAATTCTTCTTTTACAAACATAGATTTTTTATATTGGCCCACTTTTATAGCAAAGCGACATGTTTTTCAAAATTGTCAAAACAATAGAGAGCTGGTCAAAACTCAAATACATTTATTTCTCAAATATTTTTAAATGACCACCCTATATTTTATATCATAAAATGAAAGAATAGTTTTTTTTTAACATTTTTTAAAGTCATTAATTTCTAAGACATTTTAAAGTATCTTTAAAAAAATGAGATTTTTTGAAATTATTTTAATATAACCAGTTAGTCATGGAAAAAGACAGTTAATGTTTAATATAACTACAGAATACAAACATTTATAATTTACACTAATGATTAACATTTAATTAATTAACCCAATTGTTTACAATGTAGTTTTATAATAAATATCCACCAATACAACATTGCTGGCGCTCTTCAAGCGATTGGCTTACATTTCTTAACATTTCTTAATTAATACTGGAAAATGCTTATCTTATTCTGTTTTTCATATCACCTGGTGTAGTTGGCGGTGTTTGCTATACAAAATTTTTTCTTACGTCCATGAAGAAATTAATTTTAGTGAACTCCGGTGATTGAGCTAGTCACTCAATTGATTCTCCTCTCCTTGTCCATCTTTCAAGGAAATGGCCGTGTATTAACCTAGTGTGAAGTAACGAAGCTCCATCGTGTAGACACCACATCCTTTGACGAACGTTTAATGGAACATTTCCCAATAACAACGGAAAATGATTTTCAAAAAATTCTAAATAAGCTTAACTATTATTACTCGTCCTTCCAAAACAAATGTGGTCCAATTACATAATCTCGTAGCTAGTAATGAAGATTTAAGATCATCTTACTGTCGTATTCCCACTATTAACTCGTTATATCAAAATATTTTTAAAAAAATATCACTTTTATAATAAATTTATTTAAAATATCTTAGAAATTAATGACTTTAGATATAGAAAGTGCTTAATAAAAATGAAAGCAACTAAACTATTCTTTATTTTTATGATATAATATACAGGCTGATCCATTTAAAATAATTGAGAAATGAATGTATTTGAGTTTTGACTCGCCCTGTATTCAGTTGTGACAAAAATCTATGCTTGTAAAAGGAGAATTTCAGACTGTGTTGTTTTGCAGTATACAAGACCTTGAACCTACAGTGATTTGCATGCAAAATTGACCATAACTTTCGAAACTCGCTGTATAATTCAATGAAATTGTATATTGCGAGGCATCAGCTTAATCTAAATTTGAAATAATATAGAGAGTGTCCCATTTACGAAAATGTATGTTTGGTTCACCCTGGTGATATGGAACATTCTGTATATATGAAAATAATTTTAAAATCCTAAGTCAAAGACTGTCTACAATTTTCGTAAATAACTTTTTTTGATACCTTATATGATAACGGATATATCGAGCTTTACCACATTAATCCGTCACCCAGTATGCATACAGAAATGAAAAATTTTTATTTTAATTTCCAGCTTCAATGTATTATGGCTCGAACACATTTCGTTTGTTGATTTTGCAACCGAGTATATGGTACACATGCATGTATAGTGTAATAACTATACTTAGGCCGCTAGCAGAGTTTTCACACGCTAAAGGGCTTTACAATTTTTCAAAATATTTTCGGTCATTTTCGATCAAACCACTATGTGAAAAACTGTTTTCAATTTTCCTCCACACAGCTATTAACACCACATTATTGTCAAAATTCGCACTTGTAATAACAAAATTTACAATAGCAGATTCGTCCGAATCAAACTCTCCAATAATGTTATGCCATCCAACCCGCTGCTGTCTTTGCTGGCCCTTCAAAACGTGAGGCATCCGTATAGTGTATCGTTTAGCTACATGTAAATGGTCATCCATAATTGTGTGCCCATTAATGCCTAATATCTATCTCCTGAAGTTGCCTGTAAGTTATATGGCGTTTTGCTCAACTAGTTTTTGTATTTGCTACATTTTCTAGAGTTGTCACCTCCAGCGATCTTCTAGAGCGGCTTTGTAAGATTTATATAAGAAAATTTAGAATCTCATTCATTAGAATAAATATTCTATCACACTTCACACGAAATCACAAGGCAACTTTTCAGTACTTTTGAAATTTTGCCGCAGCGATCATTTAGAGCGCTATATAGATCAATATAGAGTAATATAAATTAACATTTGATAGTTTAGTTGGCAGTGCACCGATTAAGTCTATCATTCGTTGATATGACAAATGATATTTGTCATATCTTGGTGCTAACAATATTTATACAAGTTAGTCTCAATTTTTCGCTATTGTATGTAAAGTATTCCTGTAAACCCTCTACAATCTATCAACTAAATCGGGAATTATACTGAATTCATAGGTATTAGGCTTACTAAGAACTCTAAGAAATTATCTAAAATAATATGTGGAATTTCATAATCACACACATACCTTTTCAACCACTAACATTTTACCATTTAATAAAATAACAAAGCTTATTTCCAGATAGTTAAAAAAAACAATATCATTTTCTAATATATAGTGTTTTATATTTAAAGTAAAGGTTTAATACAATTGATTATGCAGAAACTTTTCCCTAGTATTCATTCCTTTTCAAACTGATTGACTAAGTAGTACCATTTATATTCTAAATAACCTAAATTTATTTTATGCTTATGTCAAATTCAACAACTGAAATGCTAGATTTCAGTTCCAAATTATGGTAGCGGCTGGAATGATTTATGGACCCTTATCCATCACCATTTATTAACGAAACTCAAAAGCAATTCATTTTAAAGATGATGAGACTTATGATTCTTTTAAAATAAAGCTGTTTGTTAAAAAAATGATTTACCACAAACCACTAAAACTCTACCCTCTTTATTTAAATCATTTAATAGAAATACTCCCGGGGTGAACATTATCACGTTTGTTCTATTTTTACAATTGCACCGCTTTGCCTTGTATATTTTATTCCATTTACGTTTCGTTAACGCACACACAGTCATCGATTGGTAGCATGGGTTCCGAGTGAAACGGCCAGCGTTAAATATTTTATACGCAATGCTATACCGTCCTCGACTGACCGCGATCGAGATGTTCGTGTTGATAAATTGTGTGAACGGTCAACAAATAGGGAAGGATCGATTTTCATGAAAATTTCGTTCGATGTGACTTATGTGTGTCAAGAGATAATCACTGTTTCAAACTAGAAATTTACTGTGACCCAGAAATTTATTTAGATAAATATTAATTACATCTTATCTTTTAATATACTGAATATCAAAAGTAATTAGAATTATCAGATATTATGCTGGGTGAATTTCGCTATAGGTTAAATCAGTTTAACGTGCCCCACAATTGGTCTGAGTGAAGTAAAATCGAAAATACAATCAAAAACTTATAACTAACTCAACAGTCGTAAACTTTATATCAATTACTTTAAGCATAACATAAAACTTCTTCTAAAATATAAATAAAAATAGAGTGGTGGACAGTATCTAGATTCTGTGCCCTTTTTAGATACACTAGTCATGCGTACCGAACAACAATGTATAGTTTTGATTTGGTATATTAAGCCCAGTTCTTCGGGACGGTATATCCATTATCACTCTAACCACTCTTTTGGTGTGGGGATAAACACATTGAAAGCGATGAAGAATCGTGTGTTACAAATATCCGACGCACAATTTCATAATGAAAATTTAAATAAATTAAGAACTATTTTTTAGTCTAACGGATATCCCGGCGCGTTGGTGAATTCCATACTCTTCAATAGCATGACAACAGTTGTCCGGGACAGAAGCATTGTGTTTCTTCAACCTATTACTGAGTTCGGATATGTTCGATTTCCTTTTATTGACCAATTGCCTTACAAAGTGAGACAATTGTTTTCAGACCAGCCGGCTGTAAAATTAGCTTTTTATGATCCTTTGTTGACGTCATCTTGTTTCACTAAAGTGAGGATAACACTGACATAATGTGCTTGTCAAACGTAGTCTATAAAATAGCATGCGCATCGTGTGAGAAGGTATATGTTGGAACCACCAAGCAGTGGTTGCGTAGTCGACTGTCCCAACACAAAAGGGACTGTAATCTTTACAGCACTGATACTGCTTTGGCATACCATTACACACACTGGGCACAATTTCTCCTTTGACAATGTCAGCATATTGGATATACAATCTTGTTATCATAAGAGAATGTTCCTCGAAATGTACTATATAAAGACACCTTTAGAACTGACATGGAAGGTCTCAGTGAGATCTATAGTTACTTATTAACTATTAACAGCCCCCCCCCCCTCGTTATTGGTAGGATATCTACTTATATGGGACGTCGTCTCTCTTCATATTATAATACTTAACTCCCCGGCTTGGTATATAACTGATGTTCACTCTGTATATCATTCGTTTGAATTTACCGCCAACATACCTCCTCAAGATGTGTCGGTGCATTCATCTTTTTGAAGTTGGCACTGATGACGCGTTAGTTTGTGATTCCCGCTTTTGTGACGTGAAATCATGGCGAATTCTAAGTTCTCCAGGAAAATATGAATAGAATTCCTCAGAAAGATCGCTTTTAATCTGTTTGTCTGTTACAATGTATCGATGTGTTTTACTATTTTAATATTTTAACATGTTAATGTAAATATCTACTCCATAACGTTAATGATGTCAGAAACGATTTTTATACACAACATGTAAGTAATAGTGTTCAGTATCTATTATCTTGTTGTCAGTCACATGTCTCCCAAAGCTCGAGCCAAACAATAAAGCTGTGTTTTGATTTCGATGGCTACATTTCCCGATAAATTCATTTTTCGAAGTAAATAAAAATGATTATAATCAGCTTTAAAAAAAAATTATGGTAGGGCATATTAAACTGATACATCCGTCGAATATGCCTCATTCAAATTCGTAATTTTTTTGTTTTCTTACTTTTCCATTATTCTTAGTCCCACACTTCTTACAATTATCTACAAATGTAGGTAGTGCAATGTTTGTGTAACCCTACAGAGCATGAAGTACACTTTATCCAGTCACATTTCGATTTTGTGTGAAGATATCACAAGTTACACTTCACACAAGCATCCTCAGCCTTATCCGAACATTCTTCAACGGAATGTTCTGTTGAATTTCCTCACCACTCTTGAAGATGAAACTTGCTTGGTCGGTTGTTTTTTGGTTTTCAATGGAATCAAACTTTTTTATCACATGCTTAAACACCTTATTTTGTTCAAAAAGTTCACGGGCGTTAAAATGTCTTGTCAGACTTCAACATCTTGGTATTTGGCTTTCTCTTGCTTACTGTTGGTTTCATAATCGGTACTGCACCTATTTCATTGAATGTTTTAATTGGTGTTTATCTTATTTAGCTAGTGGAGACTGTCGAGACGTCTTCTACAGGGATATTTCCAGAAAGCAAAACGGTTTATTGCTCACTTCATTGAAAAATGTATGTTAGCTAAATTGTAAAATATCTTAAAGCAAAACAGAAAAGAGAATTGTTTTCGGTTACCTACACGTTGTGTGTAACCATATTTATTCATACGTATTAATAAATAGTTATAACGTATGGAAAATGGTTGATGTTTACTTATTTCTATTAGTAAATCTAGTTGAATTCAACGGTGTAAAAAGGTAAATCTAAATATTTCGCTAAAATATGAATTTACTTTTCGAAATTACATTTACACTTCTCAGACCGAAGTCTCTCGTGTATTCTCCACAGTTCGTCCGCCTTCTGCTTCCTTCCGCAGCTCTATTGGCCCGAATGCAATAGGTAATTTTCTTATCAAATGAAAATGAGCGAGGCTCCACCACAATAAAAGCAAAAATACCGACCGTCCTGGAAATTGAACGTGAACGCGTTCAGATTCAAAACAAACTAATAATTTCAGAGGCAGTAGCGGAAAAATACGACAAACCAAGAGTTTCGGAATATGTGTGAAAGCGAATATCTGAGGGAAACTATATCCTATCGAACCGCGTGTGTTAATAGACTATTTCAGATAGTAAAGATTGCGGTAGGTATGTTTTCTTTGTTCCTTTTGTTTGGACGATATGGAGTTTACGACAATCCTTATGTAGTTTTCGGTAGATAAAATCGAAACTTATTTAAAATTCTTTCTTATTTTAATTGCAAAAGAGATTAGATTTCTGCAATTTCACACGCGAACAACTGTTACTTACGTTAGCATCCTTGAAAAACGTTTTCTGTGAGACAGGAATTTACAAATTTTCTTGGTGAATATATCAACTATTGTATTAACCTTTATAACTCGCTATGCTGATGACACCCAGAATAGCAAATTCATTATTCTTTCCAAGAGCAGCTTAATCCTGACGTAAGATGAGAAACATCGAAAGTGCCAGAACAATTAACCGATAAAGCGCCATTAAAAGCCCATGGTCTCTTGTTGGAATCACCATATGAAGCGGAACTAACAGTCCGTGTACTGTTGGGCTAGACTAGGGTACTATATTACCGACTCTATTGCGGTCGTCACGTTGGTGAGGGTCTTGATCGGTGCCCCATAGATGGCGCCATGTCCTGACCCATAGCAGCGATTCCGAGAACGTCGCAATAAAGTCTACGATGCATCAGCGATACTAAAATTTCCGCTTTGTTTAGCTGGATGTCTTTAACTTTATTCAAAAAACTCCAATGAGTTCTCAACTTCTAAGCTTTTAACTTTATAGAGCAAATTTTTGTATTCGTTCACTAGCCATTTGGATAATTTGTACGTCGGTGAGTCAATTCCCGCAATCACCCGGTTTGTGTATTTTCGGGAGACAGTACATTTTTGGTACAATGGGGTTAGAGGCCGTAATTTTAAATTTAGTACTGGCGTATATTAATTTAGAATAGTTTTTGATGGTGTCCTTCTTATTTCTTGCCATTGACGGTAACGGATTTTTTGTCAGCTCTCTATACGGCTAGATTACCAGGAGTTGCTATTGTCTAAAACCTGTTTTTCCTCCGAATTTAGAAACAGCTCCACAAACAGATAGGTCGACCAAACTCAGCTAATTTTTCCCGTTAAAAATTTCGGCCGGTTAAGAGGTCGTCAACCGCGATTTTGGCTTAATTGTTGCACGGGACGAGCCGGCAGTAATTATACGCCACGAACTAGTTTAATTTAACGGGTCATTAGCGAAAGTGATATTGTTTCACGGTAGAGCAAGGGCACATTCGAAATCGATTAATGATGGCCAATTTACGTTTAGTCCTATGCTTTAACGTTGGAGTGTTCCCATTTCGGTTTTTAATTGAAACGGCACACACACAGAATATCTGCCAATTTCAATTACAAATTGGTATTCATTTCCATTTCGACGAAATCTGTGTATCCAGTTAAATAGAGTCAGTTCGGCTCGATTAATTTTGATGAAATATTACCGAATGTTAAAGTTTCCTTTATCAAATTTCTGTTGTTTTTTTTAAATTGTATAAGAAAATGGTTATGATAATAAAACGAATATCAAAACAAACTTATTGTCGTATCTACATCAATTCCTCATTTCCGTAGAATTTGGGAATTTCTGCAAAAATTTTACAACTAAAATGATACCGACTGTGTTGACGTATGGAAAAGCAATTATTTAAATTTATGAACATAAAATGATCAACAATTGGGGAAGGAAAACACGCGAAATGTTTAAGTTAATTTCCTAATATGTACCCATAATTAGATATATTAGTCATTTTTCTATATCAATTTGTCTATATAAAGCGAGGCTACTTGAACATTCAAATTTTAATATGAAAAAAATGTTCTGTTTGCACAAACGCGCGTACCACTCTCTACTTATTACTTATTTAAATATTTTCAGTAGGTACATCGATAAGAGATAATGATGAAAATTATGCTTTTTATGTTATTTAGAAGCATTACTAGTAAATGTGTTTTTTCTTATACATACATAGCTGTAATTTTGTCCGGTAATTTTCGTTCATTTTTCATATGCTGATGCATTTACACATAATATCGTCAACTGTAACATTTCGAAGCGTGTGTCCGTGTCGTAAAAAATGCAAAATGTAGTTTTGATATTCCTAAAACGAAGTTATTGCATATCTACAGGCTGACGCATCAGCAAAGCTCGATATATCCGTTATTATCAAAAAAAGTTATTTACAAAAATTGTAACAGCCTTAAACTTAACATATTAAAATTATTTTCGTATATACAGCATGTTCCATATCACCATCGTGAGCTAAATATACGTTTTCTTAAATGGAACACCTATATATTATTTCAGATTTAGATTAAGCTCGTACCTCACACCCCCAATATACAATTTCATTGCATATACAGCGTGTTTTATTAGTTAGTGTCAATTTTATATGCAAATCACTGTGAATTCGAGGGCTTGTATACTGCAAACGACACAGTCTGAAATTTTTCTATTACAAGCACAGATTTTTTATATTGGCCCACTATTATAGCAAAGTGACATTGTCAAAACAATTGTCAAAACTGAATATAGGGCGAGTCAAAACTCAAATACATTAGGTTAGGTATAGGATACGGTGGCTTAAAATAAATTTATGTTAAAAAATACCCCTTACCACCTTGTTGAGTAAAGAACTCCGAATACGCATTTCGGCAACTAAGTTGCCATCCTCA
>JARFOC010000511.1:667479-683408 GCA_031763485.1 Osmoderma eremita
AATGGAAGTTTTTAACGCCAAATTAAACAGAAAGTGTAAAGGAGTAACAAATACCTGAGCACAGTCCCGTAGAAGAACCTCCCAACTTGTGATTTAATTCAGTTAGCAAATAAATATTTGTAGAAGGATTTCATAGTTGACATGTGTTGCTGTAAATAAATGTAGCACATTTTTTTCCTTGATTTGTAATTGTGCTTTTTCTTATAAATAATGGATGTTTTTCTGATCGTCGATCAACAAATAAGACTGTTATTAAATGATTCTCTTTTAACCCTTGTGAATTCTTGTCACACTAACTAAATAATCTCAGTTACGCCAATCACTAATGAATAACTGTTTTATCATGCATTGTACCGATTCATTCCTTTTTTGATATAGCAGCAGTGGCAGTTGGTATATAAGGGTTGCAGCACTGACTAAATTTTACAAAAGCTGTAATCAAACATAAGAAAATCATAAAAGACATCCGAATGCCCGTTTGGTATACGGCGAACGAGTCTGCTGACATCCTAGTACCGTGTAGTTCTGCCTGGACATGCGATGGGCGTGTATCGATTTAGTCAACAGCACTGTGTTTTACTACGCAAATTAAACACGAATTTGGTTGAAGGGCTCTTGAAAATCCCTTTCTCAAGACGTAGTTTTGAAGAAAAAATTCTAATTAATTTACTGGGATGGTCTACGTCCATAATAACTTTAAATAAAAATAGGCAAAGCAAAAATATTTCTCATACAAGGCAATTAATAACAAAATTTATGAAGATGTTCGTGTATATGCGATTGTGAAAAAGCAAATAGATTATTATCACACAAAAACCGTTACTCATTAATTTATAGTTATTTTATAGTTATTTTGTGTGTGGCCATTTCTCCTAGTTCACGAGCCACCACTGCGTAGTACTCTTTGTTCGAATGTAAACTAAGCCCAATCAAATATTCAGCTAGTATACATAAGTCTTTGCAACTTCTTTTTTTAGCATGCATTGTCTTTATTTAAGCAGTATTTGCATGAAATGAATGTTGACCAATATCAATTCTTAATACGGTGTTACAAAATATAGCTAGTTTCATAATGACGTTTGAAGTACGAACTCAATGTTAGAAAACGAGTGGCGTAGGCATGAGTTTCTTAATGCATGAGTGCTTTGATGTCTTATGAAACGGGTTCTTTATGTTACTTTTTGCAATTAGGTCCTTAAATTTCTCTATTTGTGAAAACAAAAAGAGAAAAATTTTATAATATAAGGGAAATTTTGTGGCGGTTCGTAACATGCTCATTAGTTTGGGGGAAAACTCAAATAGATTGAATTGACAAATTAATTTGACATTTCATTGTTAAATTATTTTAAAATGCGTTCTAGAAGTTTTTCATGTACTCCATCAGAAATACGGCAAATTGCTGAAAATGCAGTTACTAATTTACTTCCGGAGAAGTATTATACACTATATGAAATGCGGTATCAAAATTTTGAAAATGGTGCCAAGAAAAAGGGATTCTTCATATTTCTGAAAACGTTTCACTTGCGTACTTCGAAATTTCTACGTAAAAATTTATAAATCCTCATCACTATGGTCAATTTATTCGATGTTAAGATCGTCTTTAACTATAGATAGAAATGTAGACATATCTAAATATATGATACTTCAAGCATTACTAAAGCGGCTATCTAACGGCTATCAACCAAAAAAATCTAAAATTTTAGAAGAGGAAGACGATCATAAATTTTTAAGAGAACCGGATGATAAAATATACTTGGCTATGAATGTGAGTGTTTACTTTATTCTATCAACTTTTGTAAACAGCTTATATTCTAAGTTATTTTGATAATAGGATGCAATTGAGCCTGCAGACGGGAGGAATTAGTGAATATATGTATGTGTGAAAGACCTTAAATATAAATCCGATTCCATTATAGTCAGTGTACCTAAAACAAAAACAATGTTTCCAGAATGTTTGCAGTAACTGATGTAAACTGCATGGAACTAATAAAAAAATATAACAATCTTCGGCCTAAAACAGTTACCTACAAATATTTTTTTAACCTATCGTCATGGCTATTTAATTAATAACCCTATTGGTATTAGTATTAACACTATGGGAAATATTCCTAAAGAAATTGCCAGTTTTCTTCCTTTTCCGGATCCTCATCTTTATACAGGACATTGTTTTAGAAGGTCCACTGCTACACATATAGCAAACAATGGAGGTGATATTTTGACTATAAAACGACTAGGTGGTTGGAAGAGCTCGGCTGTTGCTGAAAACTACGATGCCTCTTTCATAAAAAAATAAGATTGATGTCTAAATATGTTTCCACAGAAAAAGAACGTTAATCTGCCGGGATGTTCTGGGAATGGTTCACAGTTTGAGTGTGACTTTTACCCGAAACGAAACAAAATCACTATCACCGAGGATGATAATATTCAACAGAATATCTCTTCTGCACATTGTATTACTATCAATTCAATAGATAATTCAAATGTATATAATAATTGCACATTTCCAAAGATTAATTAAAATATCAAATCTAAGAGTATTACTTTCTCTTTGTAATAAACTATTTACTATTGTATTGCAAATACAGGTAACTACAATAAATTTTGTTAATTTAACTACAACCTTAAAATGTCCATTGTTGTCGCAATGTTACCAACTTAAAATAAATCCGCTAAATGTCCTACTTCTAATACGCAACTAAATAAAAGGTATGGTCACAATATTAATTGCAAAAAATAAGTTTACAGGTTTATGAGGAAATATTAATCTATTAAGCATTAGATACATTAAACATACAATAGGAATACTACCTTTAGCACTAGCTTTTTCTTATTGTTAGTAATTGTTATAACTTTCTTCCTCTACTGCATTTACAGTATTCTTAAGTTTTAGTCTTGAACTAGTATCGTTTTCCTTTCCCATTTTCTTAAGTAACTTCAACTGTTACCTCTTTCGGCGGTAATAACTCATAATGACTAACATTAGTTGTGTTCAACCATCAGGTGCACTCCATCGTGAGTTGCACAATATACTGTAGCTACATATAACATTAGGGTTCCCTTATCTCATTTAGAGATAAATGTCCTGTCTGCATCGAGACGGCTTTTAAACAGTGGCGTAGAATAAGCAAGTATGAGACGCTGTAGCGTGCTCTTGAAGAAATACGAGGCCGTTAACCTACACACAGCGTAATTTATGGCACCTGTCAAGACAAGCATGATTTAGTAATTTCAGAGCGACAAAATCGTTAAAAAGAACAGTATTTCGTTAATTTTCAATGTATCTAGGATACTTGATGGAGTTGTATTTCGATTTCTATACGAAATTTCGCATTAGATGACAAAATAAAATCCACTTATGGACGCGTGAGCAAAACAACTAGAAATAAATGAATCCTGTGGTCTGAGAGCGAATTAAATAAAATTTAAAAGTCAGATCTCGGTCACGTATATCCTACAAATACAATGGCCGAGCGATGATGTACAAATAAAGACATTCCGACCGTGCAAAGTGCATTCGCACTGGAGCCCCACTGCATGAAAGATCGCTATCGAAATTCCAAGGCCAACGAAAATACCGAGAGGTAGCGAAACGTAAAAGGAAGGAGAAGGTGAAAAACGCCCGGTCTCGCTGGTACTTCGGCGCGTGGATATATAACAGTTTGGTCTGCCGAAAAGTGCACGATATAAGCAGACTGGTAATTTTGGACGCGACGACCGTAAAATGACGAGCAAAAAAAAGTAAGTGAGGGGACCCGCACATGCATGCAACGGGTTCGTTTGTCACTGACCTGGGCCAAGCTTTACTACCGCTCCGGAGACCTCAATTTTGGGCCTGTGATGAAGTGGCGCGATGACCTGCCTCAACGTTAAAAGTATGGAATATGCGAATGGCGTTGCTCGAAGTTGTCTCATAATTATGTCGGAGTTTAAATGGGTTTTGTTTTATGTGCTTTGTAATAAATACCAACATTCCTCCTTTTGGAAAGTGATAAACTGTTTGAAACTGGTATCAAATTAAACACAAAGTTACTTCCATTTCCGATATTCGGAGCGTTAACGTCGTAGTTTCACACATGCGCGTTGCATTGTCTGTCTGAGCATAGTTTTGTTTAAAAAAACCGTCTATTGCGTTTGCTTCGTATCGAAAATTTCACCGCGTGAGAGATTAAATCTGGCATTCGTTTTCTGAATGTGAAATCTACAGAAACTCACCGTTAAATTTACGGAGATCTATGGACAAAATGTTACAAGTGATTCAATGGTGAGGAGATGGACCAAACAATTATTAATAAAGAGCATGAAAATTTACTCAATGAAATATTAAGTGCTCCCCTATCATTGGTTGCAGACGATTTGCTTCATGATGTCAAAGATTAGAGAAAACAGAAGATTTAGTTATTAGATTTATTATTATTCGTAATCGCTACTTCATCATATTGGGTCTGAAAAATGAACTTGCGAAAACTGTGCGCGCGTTAGATACCCAAAATTCTTACAAAGCAGCGGAAATTTTAATCTATTTTTTTGACTCGGTACAATAAGGATTGTGATGTGGATGAGAACTGGGTTTTTGCATAAAACTCCTGAGTCAAAACGACAATCCACGAAGTTGCGGCACACTTCTTCGCCAGCAAAGCCCAAGTCAAACATTCATTAAGAAGTAACGTACAGAGTTTTCTGGGAAGTTGTAAGGTGTTTTAGTAGTGGATTTCATGTCGCGAAGCGAGATAATTCATGCTAATTCTTACTGAAAAATACTTAGAAAACTGCGTCGTGTCATACAGAATAAGCGACGAGGCATGCTACGGTATTATTCTCGTTCACCACAATGCCCCCCACACATTGAAAACGTGACGAAACAACTCCTGCAGAACTTTGGCTAAAATAAATTTAATCTCTCTCTCTCTCGTCCTCCCCCTTATAACTCAGACCTTGTACCCAGCGAGTTTTATCTACTAAAACCTTTACGGATGTCATTGTCAGAAACTTACCTTGTCGAGTTTCTTAGCGTGTTGCGTTTCTTGGAAAGATATGCCAAAAAGCCCGTACGAATAAACTTTAGTAGGTACCTGTTTACATGGGTTCGCTTTCAATAAAACTGACACCTGATAAGCTGTCAGTAGCGAGCGTAACGTTAGCGTTCAAGAAACGTAACACGCGGAGAAACTTGGCAAAATATATTTTTGAGTTTTATCTGCTTCTACCAAAATATTTCCTTTCTGGTCAATAGTTCAATGATGACGGTGAGGTGAAAAAGTTGTTACGGCATGGTTGAGATGGCATAATAAATAAAATGGTGCCACACTATTACAACTGTCTGCACAATAGTGGTAGCTACATAGTAAAACAGTTTAATATGTGTACTAAATGATGAAATATTTTTCCCCAAAATATGTTCCTGGCTTCTCCTCTTATTGCCCTTCGGAACTTCCTTTCTAATTCGAACAACCTCCTTAACTATAAATTATGTGTGTCCACCCTCTTCCATCCATCTTCCTTCAGCTCTTTCTTCTTAAACCCAAATATCCAGATTTCCTTCATCTCTTTAGACGATTCACCAAATAACTCCTTACCATTTACCAATGCTTTTAACGATTCGAACTTACGGTCATTTTTTCTACTTTATTTTTTTTTCTGTCGTCTTGTAACGCACCAATTACTTAGTTACTAATTTTACATAGTACTTAAAAGCATACTGCTTATTTCAGTGAATGACACTAGTTGCTTTAACGCCCTGTACAATGGAATACACTATTGCATGCGCTTGAACCAGTTTTCTTTTTCCACTCCGATTGAAGTACCTCCAAAATATGCATTTTGAAAGCATCAACCGCTTCTTCAGCCGTCGAAAAACGTTGACCACGTAATTTTTGTTTGATGTGCGGGAACAAAAAGAAGTCATTGGGCGCCAAATCAGGGCTGTACGGCGGATAACTCATCAATTCAACTTTTTCAGTTGCCAAAAACTCTCTTGTTTCAGCTGATGCGTGAGAGCTCAGAGTGTCCTGGTGCGGAATGATCCGTTTTTGGCGGTTGGTTTTCCTTATTTTTGCGAATACTACTGGCAAACAAGTAGTTGTGTACCATTCAGAATTGACCGTACGACGTTGCACCAATGGTACAGTTGCCACATGTCCGGTTTTTTTCCGAAGAAACGGGCAACCATTTGCTTCAAAGTGCTTCGTGCGCGAACAACTTTTGCTGGATTTGGCTCATCTTGAAAGAACCATACAGTCCCATACCCAAGGATACCTCAATCTCCCGATACGTCACATGCCGATCTTGCAATATCAGTTCACTCACAGCTTCAATGTTTTTCGGAACAACAACTGATTTTAAACAGTCTTCACGAAATTGGTCAGTGATTGAAGTACGCCCACGATTGAATTTGACGTATACCGGTATACTCTAGTTTTTGATGCTGCTTCATCGCCAAATGCCGAATTAAGTTCATCGATGCACCGTTGTTGAGATAATCCGCGTCGAAAATTGTCAAAAATAATTACACGAAAATATTAATTCCATTTTTTGGGCAAGATGATTTTTTAAGCCATTGTAACTAGCACAAATATCTTTTGTACGTCAAAATGTTCTGAGTAAGTATGCAGGCGCTAGTTGTCAGATGACAGCACCTGGAACGCCTATTCCCGAAATGTAAAAGATATCCCTCGTATAGGGCGTTAAGAATGTGTCAACCTTTGAGGGGGAGTCTTAATGGATTGTCATTGTTGAAATTCGGTCATGAGGTTGACAACGGAAATCCACGTATTTCCGAAACATGTGTCCCGATCTAATTAATTTATTGTTATGGGCGCTTAATTTGAAACGAAGGAAGTAGTCAATTTATTTTATAGTTGAACTGACATTTAAAGAAGAGAGTTTGGTTTCAAATCACCCTAACCAAACACAACATAAAACTTGGTTGTTCAATCTTTTCTCGACTTTCCGTAAAGATATCCTCAATTATCAATCGCAAATGGTAAATACATACTCTCACAACTTTAATATAGAAGATGAGTGTGACATAGTTCTGAAAGGTACGAATCTAAATATTTTTGTATACAAAATGCAAAACAGTGGCAAATTATTGAAGTGTCTGATGTGTAACTCTACCCAATTTCACAAACACACGTGCAATTAGACAAAATTAGTTTTCGAGAGTCTAACAATATCTACGACGCTTTTAGATTTTATCGTCACATAATACACACCTATACGCATCCATTCGCGTAACACGGGTAGGATAGTAACGACGCACACAGTGCGACAACGAATAACAATCGCCCGCGAATATAGAGCTATAAATTCGTCTCTACCGAGCTCTAAGTGCACACTAACAAACACGCATACATACGCATACAAATGTGAGCATACGTAACGTAGCAATGATTCACTGTCATTTAGTTGTCGCGACCGCCGCGGACAGCGCTCGAGTCGCCCAGTTTTACGCTTTACATGGGAAAACGGGCGCGTGGCAGCGGCTTATAAAATCATCTGACACATTATGGCTCTATAATAACATAAAATGGTAATTAACTTGTTGTTATGATGTCTCGTGCGAGCCGACCAGCGTCCGAGAACGAGACGGGATTGTCGCCTCTTCTCCAGTGTTACGTGGTGTATTTTGTTTACAGTGAAATCCAAAAATATGCGCCAAAAACGGAAATGGTATAAAAATTATTCGCTTGATTGGCTTCTCTTTTCCTTATACCTTTTACTTTCTTCTTTATTAAAATTTTATGTCAATCTCTAATGTTCTACGATAAATTCTCACAATACAACTCGCTTGAATTGATTTTGAAATCTGACTTTGCTTAGAAGTCCTCTTTAATATAGCCATGACCTTTTACAGCATCTTGCCGTGATTTCAAACTTCATTGTCATCGGTAATATGAGTCCAGCCGGCGACAATTAATGGGCATAAAAAAGTTGCTAAATCAAAGAATACTTTATGGCTTTTTATATCTTGTAAAACTAACATAAAACAATTACATATCACACATCACCACACAGCAGAGGGGTTTGGAGGAATTTCGTGCAGTACATCGTGGGTTCATCAAACGAAGAACGACGCCCCAGTGGAATTAACCGAGCTCAAGTTGCCACCATAGAGTCAGGAAAACGACGAAGAAAGCCGTATGCTGTTAGTATAGTTTGGAAACCGACGACATAGACTTTATGTCGCGCCATTATGTTGCTTACCCTGTTTGCCTTTGGAATTGGTGTAATGTATGATGTTTTCTAACTTCCAGGGAAGACTCCATTACTTCAGGATGTATTTATGACGTCTAAAAATCTATTCGCAGATACGAAACATGCATATTTTAAGATCCTGGTGTTGATACCATCTTCAGCAACATCTCCTACATTTTTTTACTTTGTAGTATAGTTTTTAACTCATTCATTGTCAGGTGGTCAAATTTAGAAAGTTTGTGTCGATCTTCAGCCGTGTCATTGCAGATATCTTTAATGCTTGATATAAAGTATGCATAAAATTTTTCAGCTATTTCTATTTCACTACTAGTCTTCCCGTCATTAAATATTATTTCTTTATTATGCACTTTGTTATTGTCGGGTAGCATTCTTTTCAAGTGTTTCCATATCACTCTTAGGTTGTATTTGTCCCATCTAATAATTTTAGGAAATATTTTATGTTTTTGCAACCTGATCATGGCGGTCGCCTTATTTCTACTTGCTTTGAATTCATTCCAGTGTAGCTCACTTTTTGTAAAAACAGCTAATTTATATTTGTCATCTCTTGCGTTCATTTCCTCACGTATTTCGGCGTTTATCCATTCATTGTTGTTGTAATTTTGTTGTATGGTTGTTACAACAATTGGACACATGCTATGTATGATACTTTCTATTGAATTTCTTCATTGTTCCGACAAAATATTAACATCATTAGTATTGGTAAAGATAGCAAGAACTGTGGGGCAGCACGATAAACACACTGTTCGGATTACTCCTCCCGCACAAGTATTAATTAATTCGGGACGACACGTATTCCCGAAACACGTGTCGTCCCGAATTAATTAATACTTGTGCGGGAGGAGTAATCCGAACAGTGTGTTTATCATTAGTATTATTTGTCCAATCATTCTCTAGTATCTTTTTGTGCAATGTATTGCTGTTATAATTTTTATAGTTTCTCTTCCTGATCTTTTTCACTTCTTCGATTAATGTCATTTCCATTTCTACGGTGAGTATATTATGGTCACCAATTCTAGGTGTATTGTGTACGTCGTAATTCACTTGTTTATTGTTGGTAACAATGTAATCAATAATTGTTGCACTATTTTGTGTTACTCCTGTGGGGCAGGTTACAATCTGCTGTAATCCATTCTGATAGAATATATCCTTAATTTTTGTCGAATAGTATGTATCCCTGTTGTAGTCGATGTTAAAATCACCCATTATCAGAATGTTCCCTTGGTAGTTTCCGATCTCATCTATAACATTTTCGCTGTGCTTTATGAATATGTTATCAATATTTTGTGGGGGATGATAAACAACAACCACTAAATATTTCTGATCCTGTATACTTACTTCAATTATGACCAACCAGAGACAATCACAAATAAAAACGTTTCTAAGTTGATAGTGTATGTTCTCTTTTATGTTCAGTAATATTCCTCCCGTTCTTCCATTATTCGTATTTACTTTTATTACGTTATATCCTTCTATTGTTAACTCTTTGTCTGTTATTCCATCGTGTACATGAGTTTCCACCAATCCCACCACTATTTGTTTCCATTTTTGAAATAAACCTAAAATAAGGTCTTTATTGTTTATAAATCCTTCGGAATTAAATACAGCTATCATTTCTATCGTTTACTTTGCTAATTGCTATATATACTTAGTTTTTGATCTTTCTTTCTCTAATATTCGTTTAAAGTATTGCCACTCTCTGTCGTATGCTGTATCAACCCTAACGTTATATTTCTCAATCACTTTTAAGCAATTTGCACATTTATTTGTTTCAGAAGTACATTCTTCTGTCCGATGTCCACCTGTACATCTACCACGTTTCCCTGTTTCGGTAATCTTCAGCAAAGTGACCATAACCTGCACATTTAAAGCACCTTACAATGTTATTATATTCATAAATATTGTACTTTCTCCATCCTAGGTTTCACGATGTTTTCTTTAACATTGGAAAGCTTTTCTCGTTGAATTAATAATTTCAGTTTGTGTCAACTTGACATAAATAAAAAAAATCGAAATTTATTATCGTTATTAAAATTCATTATTAATTTAATTACCAATGTGTAACGTTGCAATATATTATGTGTATTGGTAGCTCCATTTGCATATTCGACACATGAAGACACAGTCGGAATATTTGTTGTTACATTTTGGTGTTCAACCAATTATTATGTACTAAGGTACCTTGTGGTAATACGGTCTATTTAACGCAAATTTCTTTTTTACAAATATTTGTTGAGTTTTGCAAAACTTTATTGCTATCAAACAATGAAGAAGTCTACTTATCAGTACTTAATGAAAAAGGAATATCAAAAAATTATAAAACAGATGCTAATATAATTATTTTTGAAAGTATTACTTTTGGAGTAAAGATTGCAAGGACTGTGGGGCATCACAATAAGCACACTGTATCGAATTACTTCTCCGGCATAAAATATTAATTAATTAATTTTAGGAATACCTGGATTCCCCTCTTAAACTGTATAACCGAATAGCTTCATTAGGTTACTGGTAATACAAAATATTGGAGATAATTCTGAATGCAGATAGCTTTATTGGTATTTTCAAAACTTTCTACTGATGTGTGTATATGCTACTCCTTGACAACATAATATCCCGTGTCTTGCTTACCGGCACTACTATTCCATACACCGTGTACTTATCTCGGCATTCATACTTCATTGCCATATACAACACAAACATGCAAACACGTGCATAAGGAACCTCCATACATATGTATAATACCAATACATAGATATCTATCCACGTTCTCGGTATATTGATGCCAGTATGTGCTTCTTGAGACGTTTATGGGTCCGCATCGATAAATCGGTTGGTTCTCGACTGAAAAGGTACATATAATGGTACCGGTAAATGTGCAAATGACTTTTCGATGGTAATAAATATTGGTACGGCAAAATCCTACTTTGTACAAATATGGTGCATCTTCATAAATATGATTAAACTCTAGTAGACCTTTGACACAACATGATAACAAGTAATTAATATTAACGAAACTACTGATCACTGCTGATTTAAAAATGTTCTAACCTCTAATTTTTTATTTAGAAAGTTTATAGTTAATACTAACAATACTTTAATTTTTTTACTTTGATTCACTCTGTATAAAAATTTACATAACACTTTAATCTATGTTACATTAAATAAAAGTGGACTTAGACTGACACCTTGTCGGATGGCTGTTATTGGAATATCTTTGCTTTAGGGTGTTTATCACAGCTTTCAATCTCACTTTGTCAAATTTTTGGCTAGGTCAATGCAAAATATGCTTTCTACTCATTTATGTTAACGCGGAATTTAAAAAAATACGTTCAGAAGTATACATACATATGTAATTCATGTTATTGCAACAATAAAAATAAATTCCACCAAAACTTTAATTATTACTGTTGCCACTGTCATAGATTTGATATCTTCTTTTTTACCTCATTGGTATTATCATACCAATGATCAATCAATCACTCTCTGGTACTTGATGCGATTCTGGTTCGATAGTTGCTGAATTATGAACAATTTTAAATCGGTGGGACTTGGTAATAAATTCTATAGTTAACAATTGTGTTTGATTTTTTGTTAACTCTTTATAAACCTCCTCATATTGACTCAAGCATTTATTAATCTCTCTCTGAAATCGAAGAACTCGCTCAAAATTCGGGTCATTTTGTAGAAAATGATGTCGCCCTAATTCAAGTCCTGCACGAATGACTTTTCCTGTAAACGCAGCTGGTTAAGACTTCCACCATATTAACTAAATCATCTTCATCCGGTTCTTTACCCGCCAAAAATTTTACAATATCTACCCATTGAATAATAATCTAAGAATATTCATGGTCCGATGTTAACCTATTGCTACATTCTATTGCATCTGCCCATACTTTTTCTAAAACAAGCATTTAGCGTGGATTGCTTAATCTCGTTATACCTATGACACTTAAAAATGTATTTTTCTCCAAGCATCAATAATTGTAAAAGATTATTAGTTATTTTTCTTTTCTGCGAAGATATATTTCATCGACTATTTCACTTAAAAAGGTTTTAGAATTGGTACGTAACGCAAACTAGAACAATTATTAACTAGCTCTGCCCGTCCCGCTTGACGCAATCTTCGAGGGTGATCAAGCAACATCGGTCCGATTTCCAGTAACTTCTATCCGTCATGCACAAGTGGCGTCACACGTGTTTTTATTTGTGTGCATATTTCGTATTTGAGGGTAATTTATACATTTAGAGGCTCTCTCCGCGTGCCGCATAAAGTGACGAGGGCCTCACGTTGGACAGCCATGGTTTAAGTTTTTGATCGATAGGACTTATTTGTGTGTCATCTACGTTGGACAGTCCTGATGTACTTCCACAACTCGACGATCATGTTGGCAAAGTAAAAGTTAAATTGACGTTTGATTTCCATATTTGTAAGGGCTTTAGGTAAGATATTATATCTTTAAATTTTGTATTATTTGAAAAAATAAACTATTATATTCATCTTTGGTATATCACGGTTTGTGTTCACAACATACTTTAGCAGCCATAAATACAATGTACCAAACTAAAGACGCAAACGACTGAAACAGGCATCGTTCTATTGTTTTTAACCGAACAAATTAACGTTTACGGGTAACGTCCTTACATTATCAACGTATAAAGCATACGCGCCTACCTTTACTTCCATTCACGTCCCGCGTAACACGTTATCGTGGTGGCTAAATACGAATGACAAGAATTATTTTGCCATTGCCGTGCCATTTCAAAATTCCGCTGGATGAAAACGACATTTTTGACGGCCGATTGTGTCGCCTGTTTAACTTAATTTCTCTCCTTTCAGCTCAACACATCACTACCGTACCGCTCTTGTAGATATACTATGAAGCCATGAAACTCCGGTTGTCTCTCCGAACAGTGGGATTTGTAAAATCGTCGACGTCCAAGGTTTGAACATGGTCTCTGTCCGGAATATCTAACTGACTTCTGAAGCCTCGAATCGTACATTTGCTTTTTATTGTATACATATAACGTCAGTACGTATTATTTTACGTCGTCAAACTAACGAAATTAAATGGGACATGTCGGATGAGAAATTTCATACTAAGTATGCGTATAATTCTACTTTCATTATTTCAAAATAATATACAAGTTGTTTTATAAAAGAAAGACCCGTACAGCCGTACAGCCTTATTTACAGGCCGATTTTAATAATTGAAACGGAGAATTAAATGGCTAGATGTAGACTGTAAAATGAGCTAATATAGTTTTTTTTTTGTAAAAATACCACTAGCATTGGAAACAAATGACGAGCACCAATCGGATGCGGTGCTACAATGCGTTAACTTAGTAAATCAAGTTGTCTGGAAAATACAAATGTCTCACGATCTGTCAAGTTGACTTTTTTTTTTCTAATATGAACGAACAGCGTTTAGATATTCTTCAAGTTTATTTTGAATCCGCCATCCAAACAGAGATCGTCCAAGTCGATCAAAATTTTAACGATTAGTGAACAATTTAACACGTTGACGCCGGCGTGTACCACCGGTGGTACATATGAGGTTCTATCACGGGACGGCGTGTACCATCGGTAGTACACGAATTATGCGAATTATGCTTTAGTTTGAAAACGCCGTCCGCCAGACTAAAACACAGAACCGAGCGCCGTCGTCAACGTGTTAAGGCTTAATACGTGTTCCTTTAAGTTTCCTCGATTGTCGCTTATCTTTAATTTTTCGGGCACTTCTAGGCAGCCGAATTTCGTCAAACTTGGTAGGTATAGTTAGCCTAAGTGCACCCTGAAAATTTACAATAGAGACCGAACTAGAGGGTATGGGGACCCTCTAGTTCGGTCTCTACTGTCCTCCAAAATTCCTCGATTGCCCCTTAATACGTGTTCCTTCAAATTTATCATATTTTTATTGTTTGGTGTTTGTGTTTATATCATTTGCAGTAGTTCTTTCTGGGATAAGTTCATAGGCCTTTGAAATTGTTCAAATTCCATAAATATTTTATTGAAACCTAAACCCATCTTTATTTACCTAATTATGCATTTATGTGGCTATTGCCCACATTATAGGCCGGTATCAAATTACCTGTGATTTTGTAATTTATTAAACTGATTCTTTTATTAGCCTTTGATTTGTCTTCTTCCTAAGTGTTCTTTGAGAGCTTCTCAACAACAAATGAAATATAAACTTTGTTAGGTTTCGGAAAACATAAAATTGTTAATTTTAACAATTGCTGTGTATATTCAGGAAATATCCATATATTTTACAAAGCTGCAGATAAAATTTATTTTACCAACTAGCAACAATTAAGTTTCTCTTGTTGAATTTACCAAATATTTTAGGATAATGTGTTTCTATCTAGAAGCATCTAGACTAATAAACAGCTTTCTAACTGTCCACGGGAGATTTCAACGACGTATTTAGTGTCCTCTACAAGATATGTACGTTCCGTTCCTAGAGAAAATAGTGCTGTTAACCTTGAATATATCTAATTTTACAGCTGCATAAAATATCATTGTCACAATCATTGAAGCATAAATAAAAAATAACTCTATGATTGCGACATATTGCATATTGTAAGGAACCCGACGTATGTACATGCATTACATACATACGGACATAATATACGAAGGCATGGACGGTCTATGGGAATATATGCTATTTGGAATTGCTGGTTATTAAAATGGCCCACCGTATTAGATGAAAGCAAATGCATACACACAATAGTTGTCCTGTTGTAATGAAACTTCGCCAATATATATGTTTGTTACCGATATGGAATGTATATTTGTATAGACAGCTAACATCTGCGAAGCAGGTGCGCTGGACAAGGTCGAATCATTTTATTCTAAATTCATCTGGTTTATATACTGGGTACCCATGTACATATTTGGCTTTGTAAGTTTTACAGATCGTCTCGATCTCCGAAGACAGCACAGACATTATGAGAATTCGATACACGGTTGCCAAATCGTGGAATCACCTTTGCATTATTACTTCCGGATCCATTATTTGGGTTACTGACAGTTAAAATGCATATTTTGAGGAAAAGAGTAAAATATAAAGAAAACATAATTCTTTTATTTAAGAATCAGTGAAAAAGCTCAACATTAATGTAATTTACATTCCGAACATTTATTTAGGACTTGGAGTATTATACAATTTATTAAATTTAAAGTAACATATATAATCCTTTAACAAATAATAGTATCCACTTTTGTAACAAAAATAGCTGGAATCATACAAATCCCCATATAATACAACAATATTTAAGAAAGGAATAGAAATTACACACATATGCCTTGTTTCAACTTTTTGTCAGTCCATGAACCAGTATGATCTTCAGATAATGACGAATCTGTTACATGAATAATAAATTCTTCAATGTCATCTTGTTAATTATCCACTATCCAAATTCCCTTTTCAATATTTCTTTACATGTTTGATGTAATTTTGCTAATTATCAACTGTTACACTGTATATGCTCTTCGAATTAGTTCCTCCTTATCTTTTACCTTAAATGTGGTATCCATTTTTATACAGTTTTTAACTTGTGCCCATACCATTTCAATGGGATTTAACTCGCAGTGGTAAGGTAATCGAAGAATTTCATGACCTTTTTCTTTTGCAAAGTTCATCAATTCTGCTTTTATCATACTGCGGTTTAATTTGTGACACGCAAAACAGCAAGTCCCTTTTTAGCATATCGTCAGT
>JARFOC010000511.1:683508-694330 GCA_031763485.1 Osmoderma eremita
GAGGGTAAAAAGATTTATTATTTGGATGAAACATGGGTTAACGCAGGCCACACAAAATAAAAAGTTTGGAAAGATACAACGGCAGTTAATGCAAGGCAAGCATTAATTGAGGGAACTACAACCAGTTAAAAAAAAACATGTGGAAAAGGAAATCGATTGATTGTTTTGCATATTGGCAGTGAAGCCGGAAAACCAGAGCCAAAGAAAAGCCGAAGAAAGCCAAAGAAAACTGGTGACTATCATGAAGTAATGAACGGTGAAGTGTTCAAATAATGGATGGCAAAAGTTCTACTTGATCTTGAGCCCAACTACATTATTGTAATGGATAATGCTCCCTACCACTCCGTTGAGGCTCAAAAATCACCTAATGCATTATGGAAAAAATACGCACTAATTGAGTGGCTTCTTTCAAGGGAAATTGTTGTCGATAATAATAATTTCTAAAAGCTGAGCTTCTTGAACGCACAAAAAAATATGTAATTGT
Source organism: Osmoderma eremita (assembly GCA_031763485.1). Classification (NCBI taxonomy): domain Eukaryota; kingdom Metazoa; phylum Arthropoda; class Insecta; order Coleoptera; family Scarabaeidae; genus Osmoderma; species Osmoderma eremita. Next base: position 683,993 of record JARFOC010000511.1, read on the forward strand.
AACAAAAAGTGGTCGTACAGTTTTACGATTACCGCCGTACCAGTGTAATTTAAACCCAATTGAACTTGTATGGGCACAAGTGAAGTATCATGTTGCTGGCAACAATAAAACCTTCAAGTTAGCAGAAGTAACAACTTTATTAAAAGCCTTGTAACAGCTGCGAAATGGACAAATTGCATAAAACATACTATTGAAGAAAAAAATAAAATGTATGTGCTGGATAACATAGTTGACGATATAGTGGATGAATTGATTATTACTGCAAACACAGGATCATCATCGGAATCTGATTTTTAATAATTTAGTAACTTTTTAATACATGCATTTATTTCGGTTTTCTAAAAAAGAAAACAAGTGGAAATATGTCAAATATTTGTGTTTTCAGACATTTTAACAATGAACGATAACAGTTTGAACTACACAAGAGCATTTGATTGTTGTGTACATATAATTATTATTAGAACACTTATTACAAATAAGCTATTGAAGTTCGTACAGTTATTTACACGAGTTACTTTGTATTCCTCCTGAAAGTGCTATCTTACTGGATCAGATATGAATTTGTTAAAGATTGCACACATTATATGGTTATAGAAAAGAGCACGTATAACCAATAAGGTTATACGTTTTAGTTTATTTATTTATTTTAGTTATTATGATTTTCCGTAAACTATAATTATTATTTGTTCCTATTGAAATAAATTTGAATTTGCCGCTATTTTCGAATATATCATTATTGCTCCTGTGTGATACGTTCGCAGATCACAGCGCCCACTACTGTTTTCTTACCGTGAATGGAGTACATACATTGGACGGATTTTGAAATTTTCTGTATTGATTGTGTAGAAATTTAAAAAATTACTTTAAAGATTCGATATTGTTATTATAGATTATACAATAATTGCAACACACAGTTTGTCTTAAAATACCAACTTATTATACATTGATGGTCAAATGTATGGAACCATATAAGTATCTGAAGTTAATAAAGATATTTAAATAAAATTTTACGGCTGAAAATTTGCCACAAAGGCAATCATTGGAAGTCAATTTGAAATGTACAGAATATTCCAAAAAGTTGTGACGTATTAAGGTTATTTTTTTTTTAAATTAACACACCTTGTATATTTTTTATATTTTTACATCTGACATATTTGATAAAATTCAATTGCGTGAATGTCATGGGCTCTTTTCAACTTTTCTTTTGATACCTTTAAATATGAATGAAGTAAGATGCGTTCACCTTTGATGTACGCAGATTAAAACTGATGGGCATTGATTACCTACATCTTTGGTTTACATCATCATCAATTTAAGTCAAATATATTTTATTTTCGTTCTACCTCCTCGGGTCATTCTATTAAACGTAATCAAACATTTTTATAACGATACTAACTTATTGAGCGCAGACTACTCGGCATCCGTGTAACAAGTACATTATTACATAACCACTGGGCACTCTTTCAAAATATCATCCTGATATACGAGACCCAATGACTTAGAGTACCATTAGACGATATTATCCTTTAGGAAAGCGGCAGTCGCGAGCTAAAACAAGCAGCCTCGAGGGGCAACGACGCAATTCATGAATTATTCATGGGATCAATTAACTAGTTGGATCGCATTTAAAAAGCGTCGTTGCTGGAAGTTCTCTCTCGATTGGCCCAACGACCGCTTAATCATATTAATGTTATTCAAATGCCATTTTAATGCTATGGCTATGCCGCTGATGCATAAGTGATGCGGGCAATTTCACGTGCGCTACGCGTAGACCGCACGTCTTCTGTTTGTCCATAAATAAAAAGACGTTTGCCCGTTTGTAGAAACCCGCGCGACAAATTCCATCAAACCGTGAACGCTTCCTTAGAGGAGGGTAGGTAGACATGTCTTTAGATAGTTTTGCGATGAAAAAAATAACTTAATAATACAAGACGCAAACCCTTACAAATAAAGAAAAAGAAAATAAGAACTTACCTGGTGATGCTTGTACAGGTACAATCTAGGACCCCTCAGGACGACCCAAATCTGCTTCCAAGATCGATCCGGTGCACGCTGTAATAAATTCAACAATCCGATTAAGTTAGCGATTGCAGAAAAGCAAGAAATACGTTAATTCACTCACTTTGCCATCGATTTCCGTTATTTTGCAATGAAGGTGTCCTTCCTTCACCACGCACTGTTTCTCTCTTTCCGTTATCGGACTCGCGGGTCTCTTCTCCTTATCCAGAGATACGCTGCTGCTACTGCCGCCGCTCACGCTACTGCTGCAATGACGACAGAACGTTTGAGGAATCGCAATTAGTTTTTGCGGCACTCGCACGCGTAGTGTACGATGTTCGATGTACATAAATACGTACACAGATATCGACGTTACTACTCAGAAGTCGATAAGAAATCACACACAATCTCGATAGCCAATCGAAAAACAACATCAAGAGAGTTAGCAACAATATCAACACCACAAGAACATCGCAGCATAAACAAAAACAAAGGCAGCAAACAATTATATGTCAAAGAAAAACTCCGCAAATCATGAGTCACAATCTATATACTGTAAATAAGTTTATTTATTTATTTACATATGCTTGAACAAGTGTAACAAATACGGTTTGGATTAGTTAAAAGCGGTGAAAGCTTTTCTGAACATTGGTGTGCACACGTAAGTATATTGCATATAACAGCTGATAAGTTCAAAGGTAAATTGTTAGTAAATTTAAATACCATTGAGCGTTAGCAAGGGAGAGATCAACAATATGAAGTATGAGCACTAGGCCGTCAGATTAGGTTTAATTTATTTGATATCCGATTGACATCTTATCTAGTATCAAAAGCACAAAACGTTAATAGTATCAATCTGGTATTAAGTACACAACTCACGCCAACATGCCTCCTATATCCATCTCTCACTCTCTTAAAAACGCATATTCATATTTAACTGTTTAAGACCCGTATGCCACTATCATAAAACTTTGATTCATTGTAAAATATCTAATGCATTACCGACATCTATCTTTTATAAACGATGGTCATTGCATAGTGACATATTCTGTCAAACTTTATATTATCAAACATCTTTATCAAAGATTTATGATAGTGTAATATCGATCTAGGACATTATCTATGAGGTTCCTAGATTTACAAGTCTCTCCCAAGCTGAGTGGCCTATTAAAATATACAAAGGAAAGGAAGGAAATATACAAAAATGCCGAAAACAAGTAGACCGTCATAGGCCAAAGTGATCTTTCGGATTAATTTTTTTCAGGTTTGCATCACTTCCGGTTGACCGGAAGTCGCCATTAACTTTCTTATTTTAAATGGAATGTTATAATTTTCATTGCAAATTCTGATTCTAAACGCTATTCTATGTACAAAATGTTAAGGCTTCCCTATACCTAACTGTAACCGATTTTGAGATATCTTCAAACTTGTGTAAAAAAACGCGTTTGGTAGCCGTTGATTTAAGAAATTGTTTTTTCAACACTCTGAAATTTCAAGATTCAAGTTGCTTATCATTTGAAAGTATAATCCTCAGGCTTTCAATTCATATCCTAATTATCCCTCAAAAATTTACAGTTTTGTCACAATATGGTCTCGAACCTCATTATGTTTAACTGTCCAAAACTCAATTTTCTCCAATGGAACACTGTATATTTTTACATCATGATACACGGAATCGAATTCTGCAGCGATTAGTATTAGGTTTTTCTATACCTATTTCGTTTCGTTTTCCTGTTATTAATAATTATGTATTTTAATGGCATATTTTTTTAGAATGAATCCAGTTTCTTCGCGATAAGTTTCAACCAAAGTATTTATGGACTTAACATACAAAAATGTATAAACATCTGGATGGAGTGACAGAAGTGACAGCTCTGTATTTTAATTACTGATGCTTTAAAGACTATAAATTTTCCAAGTTTTCCAGATACTGCCTATCGAAAAAATGTTTTTCAAGGGTGCTTGTTTTTTTGTTTTTTGGAAACGCTCATTAAAAGTGGACTTACAGTGACTTAAGTTTACTTTTCTCATTCTTTTCTACGTTTTTTTTTGCTCATTTTGTACATTTTTCTTGTGTTAAGTCAATAAATAATAAAACTTATTCGAGAAAATTGGATTAATTCTAGCAAAATATGCCATTAAAATACACAATTATTAATAACCACGAAAAGAAATAGGTATATGGAAACCTAATACTAATCGTTGTAGAATTTGATTCTGTGTATCATGATGTAAAAATATACAGTGTCCCATTTAAGAAAATTGAGCTTCAGACAGTTAAACATAATGAGATTCGACATTTTACCGCGGCCAGACTGTAATATTTTCAAGGAGACTTAAGCTATGATTCGAGAGCCTAAGGATTTTACTTTCCAACGATAAGCAACTTGAATCCTGAAATTTTCTCGTAAAAACAATTTTCTAAAAGAAAGGCCACCGAAACGATTTTTTTACATAAATTTGAACATATCTCAAAATCTGTTGCATTTAGGTATAGGGAAACCTTAATATATTCTCTTTAAATGTTTAGAATTAGAATTTGCAATAAAAATTATAATATTCCATTTAAAATAAGAAAGTTAATGGTAACTTCCGGTCAATCGGAAATGATGCAAAAATGAAAATAATTTACTGTGAAAAATCACTTTGGCGTAGGGTAGTGCACTTATTTTCAGAATTTTTATGTGTGTCGTTCCCTAAAATATTTTAATAGCCCACTCAACTTGGGGGACCCTGTATATTTATCCATTCACTCTGTGTAACTAATATCTAATTAACTCATGTCAAATATCAAGCGATGCCGACGGGGAAATAATGTTTCGATTTTCGCCGTACATGTATCATTGTCATTAAATAAGAACACTTCGAACATTTCCCACCCTTTTTCATCTCATCGATTGTAGTGCAAGATAATATGAGGCAGTGGTTCGAAATAAGTTTACAATACGTGTAACAATTGAAGTAAAAATTATGTTTTTTTTTCTGTTTGTTTAATAAGAGACACCATCCCAGTTGCTTCCTAAACAGTGAAGATATATGTCCTACTTCTTCAAAAATCTATGAAAGTAAAAAATAGTATTGGATCAAGGGAGAACCATTAATATAAATGTCCGGACAAAGATGAAATATTAAATCGTGACCTAAACTTAACAACTCAAGAAGAAAGAAAGACGTAAACACTGAAACGCTTGAGCATACTTTATCTGAGCACTTTCATATTGATGAAAACTTGCGATTTTATAAAATAGCGAAGAGAACAGAAAGTAGTGAAGAAGAATTCGAAGAAAAGTAATTGAACTAAATCAAAATAACATAGTAACACTAAAACAAGAGATACCCAAGAGTGAAAGAGTAGATACATATTTCGGCAACTAAGTTGCCATCCTCAGAATCACCTACAAAGAAAAGAGTATTAAACATAGTATCTCTGGCTAAGGTAAAACCTTGGAAGATATGCTCTCCACACTAATAACACTAATATGCGGCTATATGGTATATAATCGCTCCGGTTCACTGTATGAACCGGAACAATTATTTAATTCATTCTAAGAGTTGGTATAAGCTAGACCTCTCAATTACGCCCGGGGCAATCCGAAATCTTTTGTGATAAGAAAGCTGGATCACCTCTTTCGATGGTTATAGTCTAAGAATGGGGTTGATCGGGGATTGGATGAATTATTTATGGTTGTTCGCCTTCAGTATATTCCGCAACACCCTTGTCAGACGTGTAGTTGTATTAACGGATGAAAAAGGGGACGGGGCCAATAGTAATCTTAAAGCGGAAGACTTTACTAGTCAAGATACAGATTCAGAAAAAAAGATGGCTCTCGTGCAAGCTTTTGGAACTAGTGTGAAAGAAGCTGATATACAGCTAACTACGGAAACGACTATGTCACAAAAACCTCAAGATCTGGGCAACACTAAATCGATGGAAAAATCCATGGCCAACAGACCTCCAAGGTGGTGGAGGAGACCGGCTCCAGTATGCAGAATCTCGAGTGCAGTGCACAGGTAGTACAGCAGTCGTCCAAAACTGCCACCGAGAACCGTTCCGTATCCACCTCAAAGACCACAAAGTCTTCAAGTTTCTCCTTCGAGGAGACAGGCGAATACGAAATCATCGAATGATATCTTTTTTTGAATAAATACGCGTCCCAAAGATAATAAAACAACACTCTCCTAATTTTAATCGATTAATTAATTAATAATAATGCGTATTTGGAAATCTTAATACATAATATGTCGTTAATAATAATAATAAAGAATGCGGAATGGGTCCTTTATCATAATTCATAACTTTGTCCTTAATCTTAAGAATATAGATACTCTCCTAACTATCCAATTCTCTAAGATTAAGGACTTGTTTCACTAACCTAAGGTTATCTGTTGACATGCCGTGACCTGTTTGTGAAATATGCTGGGCAATACTTTTCAGGTCTGCCATATCTGAAATGAGCAACGTGCTCCTTAAAACGTGATAAAATTGGTCACGTTGTTTGCCCAATATATTTTGCACTACACTAATAAATCTGTTTCATAAATTCCTGATATCCTATGTACCTCAATTTTATCTTTGGCAATTCCTAAAGAATTATTTGTTTTGTACGCGATGCTCAAATTATGGTCAATTTATTTGAAATACATATCTCGGGTATTTCAGCCCTTGATTATGGTAAGGGTATTTCTCATTTTAGTTCTATTTCTATTGTTGTATCTCAAAATAACAGTCATAACCACTGTTACCACTGGTGATGTGGTAAAGAGACTATATTTTTTCCATGTTTTTACCTTAGCCATCAATGTTAAAAAAACATCCATTGTACTTCCTACTGACAATGGTAACTTAATTACCGAAATACATATTTAGAGTTAGTTACCGATTGAAGAAGTAATTAATAGAACAGACGATTTTGATTTTCATATATTCTTATCATTCCAGTAAATAGTAATGATATGAAGACGAAGAATGTCAGAGTATTACCTGAATCAAACACAAATTGACAAACAGATAGTATGTTCGGTTTTGAAACACACTCAAAAAGTTATAATAATGATATCAAAATAACGAAAGAGTCAATATATTTTTGGCAGGTTTTCCTTTTGAATGCTACGAAATAATTTGGCAACCACTTATGAAAGTTATAAAATGACTTGAGTGTCAAGCGTGAAACCATATGGATTTGGGATTTTCTATAGTGAAACAAATCAAACACGTGATGATCTATAAGTATTGACGTACTTCATCCAATATTACACATTAAACAAAGATAAATGTTTCGAATAAAGTAATAATAAAAACAGTTCTATCATTCGGAAAATGACACTTGCCAAAGACGCAAATTCGAAAAGTTGAAAGAAATTCCGTTTTTATTCGATTCCTTCATAGTCAGTTGGTATGACGAAAATGAAGTTACTACCCCGAAATTCTATAAATGTTTAATTACTAGCTCCTAGGTTTATTGCTCCTATTGGCTATGCTTATATTTAGATGGTTCTATATTTTATAATTCAAAGTTAGAAGTGACTGCAATTAATTAACAGTTTTTCTTTATCACCACAACACACCAAAGTGTTCTTTATGCCTCCACCTCATAAAGTGTTAGCCATTTACTATATGAGTTTTCTTCTTTTTGGTAGAAAAGGTGCACTATTTTAAGAGAAGAAAAGTTAATTTAAAATTTACAGATTCCTATAAAAGCTAATCAAATAATAAAGTTGTAAGCAAGCCATACCAACTGACATGTGGAATTTGTTCCAAAACGTATCACACATTGTATATCTTTAAAGGTTAAGACACAAAATGTATAACAGTGGAAAAATAGCGAAATATTTAATGATTAACGGTAAAAACTGTGATCCAATTGGTTTGATTATAGTCCCGTTAACGTCTCAAAGATACACTCTGTTCCTAATTATCGCGTCTACACGGCAAGTTAATTATATAAATCGTTTACCATTATTTTCTTAATGCCCGTAAGATGTTAAATTATAAACAAATTCTAATTTCTGGGATTAAATTGAAAAAGTAAGTATCGTCTAAGTATTCAAAACTTTTGGCTACTCACATCTTTTCTATCTACTCAACCTTTGCAAATACAGTACTTTGTGCCTTGATTTATAACTAAAAATAAAGTATAAATGCACGTTTATCGGCAATGGTTACGTTGATCAGAAGACTGTAACATTTGTACGCCTTGCGTTTCAAGTTACTCTTCTACGATAAATTCTGCGGTATAACTTATATATGTTTGCTATTTTGCAACTGGTTAATTGATATACTTCTCATTAATATGAAGTCATCCTAGTATTTTAAACACTTAACATTTATACAAATAAAATTAACTAACTAAATTAATAATTACAAAGAGGAAACTTCCTATTCGTATAGCAAACATAAGTTGGAACCACTGATTCTATTTATAGTACATGCGTGATTAAGAACAAGATCTTTATCATAAATACCCAAAATAAGGCAATTGCACTACCAGCTTTGCTATAATTTTAAATATAAATACATTAATAACAAATATTGTGATGAGTAGCCAAGTGCGACTGAATATCTTTGATAACGGTAGTGTTAAACCCTGTTGAAATTCAATATTAAAGTTGCGATAGCAGAAAATATTAACCAGATATAAAACAGTTCGTAGAGTGGTATTAATACCTGCAGGAAAACTTGTAACTACGAAACACAGTATTCGCAACTAGTTTACTTAAATCGCGAAAAACTATATGCAAAAGTATGTGGAAAACGAAACATACACATTTTGATTGCTATCTATTGTGTGGCATTAAAATTAATTTGATGAATTAAACTTTCTCATGATTATTCAACGAGACATCCAGTTTATATTAAAACAATAATATTGAAATGTAAAATAGAAATTTTGGCCGTTCAAAGACCAGTAAAAATGTACACAACCTTTACACTGACAGCTAAACATTTTAAGTAATTCAAACCACTCCAGATGAAAATAATAAGATTTCGAAAACTAATATTTGTATGTCAAAATGATAAAATCATAAACAGGGGGTAGTCGCACTTAGAAACAAAAAAAAGCGAAAATATATAGCAAGCTCCGCTTAAATCGGGGGTGACTGAAGGTTGTTCACTATTTCAAATAACTCAAATTTCGCTTTTCAACTGCAAATAGCTTAGAAGTTATAGGAGGCCACCTTTCAGAAGCACCCTGCCATAAATGTATATAAAGTGGATTTATGATGAAAGGGACAATGCAACAGATTTCTGTTTAACATTAATAGTATAATATTTTCAGCTTTATCTGTAGTGTAAATCCCAAAATTCAATTCCGAATGTAAACTTCCTCAGATGATTTCTTCGAAACCCGTCAAGTTTTTGACACTATTTTAAAAATTACAATGAAACGGTAGAGTTTTATGAAATTTATACCACACACAATGCCATGAAATTGCAGTAATTATTGTCTTAATGTTTTTCAATACAACAATAAAAACATACGTTATTGGCTAGATTTAAGACAAATGATATTGATGAAGCAACTATAGATCGTCTCAACCTCCGAGAACTGTATGATTGCAAATGTTTTAAATTATTTTAATAAAACTATGAATGTGCGTGCTGTCGTTCAAGAAGCAAGTAAAGCTTTGGGTTGCTCAGAACGTACAATATACAATATAAAACAGGAGCAACAAACTGGTTCATTATCAAATCAAACTAACACCAAGAAAAGGAAAGGCATACAACTAAATGACCGATTACAAACATATGATGAGAACACGTAAAGTGCATAGTTTTTTTTTATACAGAATATGCCATCTACATTAAATCCAATTCCTGCTGCTGTCAATGCTGATGATGATTTCCCTAACTTTAGTCAAGCAACTTTGCATAAATTGTTACACGATATGGGTTTCGAATTAAAAAAAAAGTAGGACGTAGAAGTATACTCATCGAACGAGACGACAATTATTCGGTGGAGGCACAATTACTTGCGAGAGATCAAGAAATTCAGAGAAGAATGTACAATTGAGTTCTTGCTGTTGCATTTCTGCTGTGACATTTCTGTAACTTTAATTATTTCAGGTCGAACTATAATATATACTGATGAATCATGGGTGAATGCAAGGCATGCAGTAAATAAAACTTGGACAGACACTACAATTCAAAATATACATCTCTCTGCAAGAAAAAACATGTTCACATACGAGGATTGGTTTATTAAGGAATTGCTTCCAAATACACCGCAGAAGTCGGTGATTGTTCTTGATAATGCTTCCTATAACTGCAGAAAATTAGAAAAAATTCCAACGGCAGCATGGAGAAAAAACAATATCATTTATTGGCTCCGTGAGAAACAA
>JARFOC010000512.1:0-28067 GCA_031763485.1 Osmoderma eremita
TTATTTATTTATTTATTTATTTATTTATTTATTTATTTATTTATTTATTTATTTATTTATTTATTTATTTATTTGTTATTCTTCCATGAACAGATAGTTGGAGATTTGCAGAATAATTTATTTATTAACGAGAACCGGTTCCTAAAGATAAAGTCGAAGAGTACGATTATTATGATCAATGGTACATCTACGTCTTCGGAATCGTCGACCCTCCTATTTAACACAGAAATAATAAAATGCGTCCGTATTATTTCTATAACTTCGAGATAATGCAATCCTTAGGAATACACATAAATGTAAGATTGTAAGGAAATGTAAGAGAGTTTAAAGAAAATCGTTTTTAATTCAAAATTTTGAATCATCTGATCTCGTGGCAAATTCACCTCGAGTGAAGTTTTACGCGACGCATACTGCGATAACAAAAATATGCCGCGCATACTGCATGTTTATGGGGGATATTAAAAGTTGAAGACCTACCGCTAATGCTGTGGGTATTACGTCGACTTTACAACGAATAAAAAGCCGTCAAACTCACCTTCTACACCCGTATATTATCCGTGTATTACATAAATCATAAACCACAGCGTTCCCACTAATAATCGCTGGGTTAAGAATAGTATTCCAAGGCCATGCGCAGTGAAATAGCGGGGTTTTACTCTTCGGATAACTGCCGTGTTAATTGGATCTGGTGTTTGGCGTTTTATTCCTTTACGACTGCGACGTAAATCGACTTTTCTCCCTCCCCAAAACTCCCTAGATAATTTACGACTGCTATAAAGTAGGCTTGCGAAGCAAAATAGCAGCGAGAAAATGCAAAAATCGGTAAATATTTATCTGAAGTCGTTTCGGAAAGGGGCCAACCGTAAATCTTAGTCCACTTGTGGAAGATTTATGAATGAAGTGATTGGAAAAATTACCACCATTGATGCATTTATGTTTAATTTGTTGTAAATAGAATATCCAATAAAGATCGTAACCCATTCTTGATTTGTATTATAAAGAACGGGAAAAAATTGCTCATTATTTAATAGGATATATGTTGTGTAGTTACCTTATTTGAGTCATATCAATTGTTATCAAAGAAATAAGAGAAAATGCATCTTCTGCAAAAATTACAACTGAGGAATATAGGTTAGGTTGTCCCATGAGGAATTTATAAATTTAAACATTTGCAAATATCACCTAATCACCTGGGAGCCAGATGCTCTTCAGTGCGAATAAATCTTTTGCTTTTAGTGAAGAAGAGAAGACCAATAGAAATGAGTCATTGACAATGTTGTTATCGTATCCGGTATTTTAAGATATTGGGCCAAAAAAATCTTCCTGTTTTCTTTACAGCAACATACGGCTGGTACTCGAGGTGTAATGGCGTGGGCTGCTATTTGCCATAGACGCAGGTCTCCTCTGGTAGTAATGACTAGTGGAATGTGTTAGAAACGGAGGAGGATCGATGCATTATTAGTTTCAATGGATCATATCTTGATGAAATTAAATATGAATAAAATAAATATTTCCTGAAAATTTCATTATACGGGCGTTCATTAGGTGTCTATTAATGGCGACCAGTATACATTGCTCGTTTTGTTCGACAATCTTTGGCCAACTTTCAATGAGCTCCATAATTGCTCGCTCATAGAAGGATGAGTCTTTATAGGAGAAAAACTGGGCGATATGCGGAGATCCACAACTTCATTTGAATGAAATTCAAATTATATTTTGCAAGTTTGCTAGAGACAGAAACAAATGGAGATGTGACGGCGCGAGGTAAGTCGGGTAGGGTGGGTGCAGCGACATACCCTATCCAAGCACAAATACTTCAGTCACTAACAAAACACATTCAAATTGATTCTTGAGTTCCTTAGGTAGGAGGTCGAAAAATATGACACTTTTAAAATCCCATCACACTGACTCCATAACCTCTGATGAATGTCTCCTTTCGATGTCCTTGGATTCGAATCATGATGTCAGGATCAAGGCCATTTACGCACCACATTGATGTAAACAATCCATTTCTCACCAGTTATCAATCGAGTCAAAAGAGGATAATTTTCCTCACATTTAACGAGCAAATCGCAGATATTTAAAAGCACTATCAAATGAGCTTCTTTGTGACCATGAGCAGCCTGCATATCGAGCGTGCTTACGTTTCCCAACTTCTTCAGGTGGTTATAAACGCTTGAGTGATAGATGTTAATTGTTTCTGCAATCTGTGGTCTGTGGTAACGCAGCCTTAACTAGACGAAAGCCTTTTTTTGTTGTCCCCAACCTCCGCCAATTTTCCTACCGGAGGTATTTCTTGAACCATTGTGCCCTGACGTTCTTCAGAAGCTTGTCACGAAAAACTTTACGTAAATTTTCGAAACTTGAAGCGCGCTTCTTCACACGGAAATAAAAGAGTGATACATGTCGAAAATGTATGTTTGTCTTACATCTTCAACTTCTCTTCAGCTTCAACTAATCAAATGCCTTAAAAGCTGTCAGTTTTATGAAAAAAGAGTTTTTACCTATGAAAGCTCCCATAGGTGACGCTATTATACTTATCCTATAGAAAATATCCTTTATTTTTGGATTTTTCAAAACATTTCCTCCAGCATTGAGTCAGTTAATTTAAATTCCGTTTTAGAATCCCATGTTCCATTAGAAAAAATAACTAACCTTCTTATTATTTGAAATATTATTTTACTACAATTAACTACTTAAATGATTAAAACCTTTGTTTAAAACATTCCTTCGAAGGGCCAATAAGAACAAATTTTTGCGAGTTATCGGTCAACTAATGTCAAAAAGCAGGCCAATTTATTCCAAGTTACTATAATAAAACAAGATTACCATCAAATCTGCATAATTGAAAAACTAATATCAGAACCTATCAGGGAAAATGTAATAGCACAAATGACCGTTGAAAAATCTGTCATTGCTTAAAGTAAAATTTACGTTTGAAATTTTGGCGAAGGGGCATACATAAGTAGATCTTCAAATTTTCCAATAGAACCTTATTTTTAACCCTTTCTACGCTAATAGTACTTTATTAATTCTTTTTATGCTTCCCACCAATTTGTAATTCCCGAATGTATTTCTGAGGTCATTTTTTTTGCTAATGCCCCCAGAGCACCAAAGTTCAACGTTCCTAGTAACGTATCTCCCAATGGAATAGAGCAGTGATAATTCTTGGCACGTACCTCAGCGTGTTTTATTTCATATCAGATGACCAGGTTTTTTTTTCTTATTTTTATTGTATACCTTACTAATTTGGAAAGCTATTAAATACCATACTAACTAATGGAAAGATGTAACATGTTCAATTAACAAAAACGATATCTTTTTCATTACTGAAATTATTAGAATTGTTTCATGGTGTTTCCTGATAAATGGAACTGCAGACGAAAGAGTTTCTAATAGTGTTTAAGGGTTTTGATATTTAAATGTAATTTAATGAATTTAAATATCGGATTCGCCAATCGCGTTAGCAATATATATATGTTATTTATTACTGGCAACTACCTCATAGTTTCACCATTCTTTTATTCCGAGATTTACCTAATTGACAACACATTTCTCCAGACATAACATTCCATCGACTGTTAATTGCTAAACTAGCAGCAACTCTGCATACTTCGCGAAACTATGGCCCTCCAAACTACCTAAACTTACATAACATGGCGCTAACAATCTTGTTAATGATTGAATTCATCTTCATCGCGGCTTATCCTGAAGTGTAACCACCCCGAGTCTGCTGCTAGCGAACCCCAAAATTCCCGGCAGATTGTCGGAATCCTCTTTAATTAGTGAGAAATGTCTCGAAAATACTGGGAAGGCTTCAATCGGCAATTATTCAGGAATATTGCAATAGAAGTGTCGCGATGTGTTGGGGCAGGGATAATATAATCCCTCCGTTAAGTTGTTGTTAGTTAAAGTAAGAATTTGAAAATGAAGACCGTTCTGTAGAATATTGTTACGTTGGCTCCGGCGCCAAATTTAGTATTCGATCGATTGATAATTTTACTTGCTATTTAATAACTGTATGGGAAGGAATATTGTGGCCTAAAATATCTGGTTTGTTGGAAGAAAGGAATAAAGAAGAAGCCACGTCCAGTAAACTGGATTAAATAAATTATTCCTCTGGACGCTTCTTTCTTTATCATACATATTTTACTTTTCATATAGCTTGCCGAAATAACAAAAGAAATAACATAATTATGTTCTAAGTAAATAATGCGTTCGAGTTTTTTAATGTGAGTTTTGTGCTTTATGGTGTTTCCTGAAGCAGAGGTGCATACAAAGTTCTGGCTTCTACGGATCCACACTAATATCGGGATTTAGTTTGAAATCATAATCGGGATCTAATCATTGGACGTTTATTTATTTATTTTTAGGGGAGTTCAAGATGGTGGAATTCATTCTTGTATTGAATACACTTCTATGAGCCTGTTTATTGCCATTCCTTTAAAATTTAGAAACCACAAAAAAATTTCTCTTCCTATAAATATTAAAAATAAAAAATACCCTTACCCGTACTAGCAGTTCATATATACATATGGCAACTATGTCGATGTTTTACATTGATACTAGGATTCAAGCTCTGCCGTGACGAGAAGTGTAGAATAGAAACAGCTGGAGACACGTCGGCATAGATCACATCTACTTGTTCTAAATGTATTTGTAGAACCGTCTTACATTTAAAAGATTCTGTCCAGTATACGAATAAATTGGAAACAGTATAAAGTGTTAAGTGTCGAAAATAATAAATTGGCGCTAGTAATTCAATCTAAGAATTGGCATTCAAACTAATGTGGTTTTGTAGATTTTCAATATCACAAGATTGCCTTTCATTCAATTAACTTTTCCCTTTTTATGAGTACACTTGCGTTGTGAAAATTAGACTTGTTAAAGCATAGATTGAATCAATATAGAAATACACTACAAATCCCTAAAACATATCTGATTGACTGCATGGGTTAATGAAACACGGTATCGCATCACTCCTCGCCTCACAATAAATTTCATTATTCGGGAAATGTGTTTCTGGAGTACGTGGATTCCCATTGTCAACCGATGTGCGCGAATTCGATCATTCGGTTGACATTGGGTATCTATGGCTTTCCGAAACATGTTTTCGGAATTAAGCACTTTATTGAGAATGAGGCGAAAAAAGATTTCTGTCAATAGCCGGCACCTACGTTAAAACATAAAGTATATAATATATCTAAAAAAAATATATAACTATACCTTTAGAATCACACAACACGTCTGCTTATATAGTTCCACACATCCTCACGTACACAGCTGTTTCGGACTGCTTAGTCCTCATCAGTGCACGTCGGAGGAATGTCTTTCGCTCGTTCAGTACGCGGTATCGTCAACTTTATGTTAGCACATGCCTTTAGAAAAATCTCCGGAGACATATGTTGTACGTGAGGATGTCTGTAAGTATACAATCAGACGTGTTGTGTGATCCGAGAGGTATATTTATATATCTTTTTAGATATATTATATACTTTATGTTTGAGAGATGAGGGGTGATCCGATCTCGTCAATATTTATTAGGTTATAGTTGCTCAAAAATGTAAATCTACCTCTGGTTGTTAAGTAGAGAGAAAATATTAGTTACAAACTTTCGGGGGAGGCATAGATTTTTGACGCAAATACTCATTTTGCAGTTGTTAAATAAAAAATGAGTGTATTTCCCTTTAAATTAAATTTAACCTTGCAACTACCTACTAGTACACAATTTCACAATCTGAGATTATTTAACTTTCCCTTATACGCCTTTCTGTGTTTTGGTAACATTACAGCTGTGCAAACTAGGAAGTGCACCCAACCGCTACAGTATTATGTAAACATCATAGCAATGAGACGGATTGCAAAACCAGAGCGTAGCGTTGATCGTCTTCATCACTGGTGTTGGTACACGGCAAATGCTTTGTTTGAGACGAATTAAATATCAATAAAATAATGGTGCAATGAATATTTTATAGAAACAGGATAAGTGCCACTGGCTTAGTACTTTAAGTCGATGTTTAAGATAGGTACTAGTAAGTAATCCATAAACTATATGCAATTAGCTTCAATGAAAATGCATGTAGAAAAATTCGTGCAAAAGTTGTATTTACGTTTCAATATTTAAGGTAAAAATAGGTACGAAGTTTAGTTGTTTTAGACTGGAATTTGGGGTGCTTTTTGATTTTTTCTGCCCTCCTTTTATTTTCAGAAATGGTTCGTGTAGGTCTTTAGGGAATCGGACTCGATTTAGACGGTAATTCTAACCTCAAAACTTCTATTCTTTAACGACGGCTCGTTACACGAACGTAGCCGCTAACGAACTCGAAAAAACTGGATGCGAAAAGAGAAGAACTGACGATCCCAACCCAAAAATCGGGATAATCGTTACTCCATTAACGTAGGGGTCGTGTACCGTGGACTTAATGCGAATTCTGGCCTTCCCAGGCGATGTTCAATCGCGTTCTGGTGTGGGTCGAAGGGGGAAGAGGTTATAGGACTTTAAAAAGATTATTTCGGAACGGGCACTGTCGCAACAGCTATCACCGGCGCCGGCGTCGGCACGCCGAAAATCCCTTGTACTCGAACGCGATCGTCTGCGAGCTACATTGTCCCACTTTTTCTTTTTATTTTTTCTCCGTTACTAAAGCGGATTAAGTTAATCTAAATGTAAATTTTAAAGAATTAAAGTTTTCCCTGGAATTCGTTTTTAATTTAGTTCTTGTTTAGGAGTTGCATGGGGGTAATTTTGGGATAGTTGCTGTTAAGGCAATGAAACTAAGGAATATCAGCGCCGAATACCGTCCACAGTAAACAAGATAACTATAAGCTCATAATTTTCTTTCACGAGACTGCGGTTTCATAAACTTTTTATATGCCTCGTTCTTAGTGAAAAAAGGGTTACCAAAAGCAGTGCTTTGATATTTGAAGGAAAAGTAAACCAACATTCATAAAGATGGTGAACTTGAATATTCAAAATGAAAGCATATAAAAAATATATTTAAAAATACTTGCTACCCATTTTCTATCTCCCTATGTAACTTTCTTAATATTAAAGATAGAAAATCGATTAAACTGACAAAGTTGCTCAGAAAATAGAGTTATAGTTGATGCAAATGTCATATTCGCAAGAAGAAAAGGAATCAGTGCGGCTATTCGTTTAATAATCGTTGTAGGTATTTCATCGTAACCCGTTTATTAAAAGGCAATTCGAAAAGGATTTGAAACAAACACATTATATAGCTGTACCTTTAAAATACTTGTTAGAAGCATTATTTGGACTGTCTCTTAAATTGAATATACCTTTAATGGGATAAGAAGCATATTGAAACCTATACATTACACACTAACTAACATGTGATAAACGCATATTCCTGATGTTCTGTTTCAATGGATTGTGGATAATGTTTGCTTTGTGTATTTCACAAAGGGTATCAAGCAGAGATGCTACACATAGGCAAACAAGGGTGGGGATATATAGAGGTACTGCTTTGATGGTATACATATGTCCTCTAGCAGTACAACATCGATAAAAAAATTAAGTACATAATCAGGTGACATCAAACGAGAAACACTCCCCAATTATTATATCATTACCCCATCCATCCATCTATCTATCCTTTCATTTCCTCATTCATCGATCCTGCCATCTCATCTCTCAACAACGCAAGATTGACGAGACCTAGTACACGTGTAGTAGCGTTCTCCGCGCACGCTCGGACCATCAATCATAATTACGCGGACTTAATTGTCAATAGAAATCCGGCAACGGGCCCGCAAGGGCGCCGGATTGTCTGCTTGCGAGTCGCCTCGGGCTGTTAAACTACGAGTACTTTTGCCCGTGCCCAGCTCCCGTTAAATGAAGCGTGGCATTCTCGCAGCAAAACAATTTATCGCTCCGGACGGTAGAGGGGATGTCGACAAATTGATAAATCGCGTTTTAATAGCTTTCGGTAGGCTAGGAGAAGCAATATGACGGTAGGTAAAAATGTGACGTGTAATTATTATGGGGAAACGACAGGTGGCGTTGTAGCTTTGAAAGAAAAATAATAAAGGTGAGAAACCACGATGACACAAAAAAGTCATGATTTATTTAACTCAAAATATGAAATAATATGGAAACTATGTGCCATGGGTGAAGAAATTTCCTGTTACATGAAACTTTTAAGCCGTGGAACTCTGCCACTGTACTTAACTGTATTGCCGTGAGCAATGTGACTGATCACCAGTGTTAAGAAAACATGACTCATTCCTTCATACCACTGAAGACATATTGTAAGACGTACTCATCTGCTACTTCCTCATTAAAGACTTAAGAACGGTCTGTAAAATGAACTGTGCGACGGCTAGAACTTTTCCCGTTAGAAACACTGCCACTATGGCCGTAGATTAAGTTATGGTTGTCTGGTAATTTTCGCGTAGTGCCGTAGATGGAGCTCAGTTCACGTATATAAGTAATAGTAAATATTAATGAAAATCAGTATTCTTCAGACAATTTTCCTAGATCCTTCGATACAACCGGAATCTACCCAATACATTCAGAAACATATTAAAGGTTAATTATGTATATACAGTGCAGACGTAAATTTCGCTTTGTTTCGCTTCTCTATCTAATTGCTCTCAAACTGAGGAAGGGAGGGGGGCACAATTTACGTCTGCACTGTATATTTTTTCCAATGAAGTGTACCTACCTATTCACTTTGTCAAAATAATAATGGTAATTGTGAGTAATTACTAATTTTTTCTTTAGAATAAATACGTGATATGCAAATGTGTATATACTAGATATTAGTAACCTAAGTCACGGGTTAAACGCCTGCTTTCACAGAGATTGTTGTTTTTTTTGTCGAAAGAGTTTCATCGTGGATTCGCACCTTAATAACATTAGTCTGGGTACAGTATTAAAATATATGCTCTACCTGGGTTAGAATCACTAGGAAAATCAACTGGTTACTAAGAATTTTGAATTAATTACGCGCAAATGTTAGCAACACCCTCATGTAAATTTGGGGGAAAACTGAAAGCTAGGTTGGAAGAACTAGAGATAAGGGGAGGAAAAAGATATTTGAACGGGAGCAGTCGAAATTCTAGGGCAACCACGTTACTTTTGTGAGATTATTTTCTATAACAGAGTTTAATTAAGTATTCATTGTCTTTCCCTTTACAAGTGGCGCCCAACGTGGGGCTCGAACCCACGACTCTGAGATTAAGAGTCTCATACATTATACTGGAGAAGGCTTCTCCTGTTTCGTTCGTAATTTCTGCGCCAGAGAATCCGGAGGTACCCCTGGGAAAGTATCATGTGTCGGCATTGAGGAAATACTGTGCTTCAGAGGAGGATCCACAGCCAGCAGCTTTAATTAGGTTTCGGGGCCGTGCGAAGACCACCAATATCCTTAGCGAGGAGGAACTTGATCACTAAGATCTCCACGACGGAACGCTTTCCGCCAAGCGATGCCCTCATTGGCTGAAGAAACCCTGTTCAGCAACCTGTTGCCAATAATCATATACATGTTCAGTTTTCAGGATTTAGGTTGGACCTGCGGACAGTACGTGGTATCCAAGGGGGGGGGGGGACTGTAACACCATGCCAATAGAAAACAATATATGGGTTTGTTAGTTTGTTTTGAAAAATAAAATCATTACAAACGTTGTTCGCACTGTTTTTCCCTTTACACAATATTATTATTATTATTAAGCTCATTAGTGACATAGTCGCTTAGCGGGGTCCCGGGTTCCAACTCCGGGTACCAGTCCCTGGGCAAAGTTTTCCGTGAGTTGCCTTACTTCTCTGTCAAATGCTGAGGGCAAAGATCTTTCCTATATCCACGGATACAGGCGTAGTAGTAATAACTTATGGTTGCATTGGACCCAGTGTAATTGGTCTAATAATCTAGGCCTCGCCCTAGCAGCGCTAGCCAATTACACTGGGTTGTTATTTGTGCAACTACACTGAGTTTTTGTAATCAAAATTATTAAAGTCACTAAATAAAAGATACTCTTACCACGTACGTATTTCGACAACTAAGTTGCCACCTTCAGTAGAAAATATAAAGGTAAAAAGTATGGGGCTTAGTAGAGATACTAAGATAAAACCTTGGAGGATACATATATTCTTCACCAGATCACAAGTGGAATAACACTCTTTCCTCGTTATTACTCATTTCACTCTTCCATGGTTTGATCTCATCCACGGATATATACTATGTCCAACACCTTTATCCTTTGTAGTCTCTACTGGATATGGCAACATAGCTGACAAAATACGTATTTAGGGTTACTCATCCGTTACGAAGGTAAGGGTATTTTTAATTGAGTAACATTATTTTAAACCCTTCCCTTATTATTTTATATCAAAATAATTGGATATACCAAACTCATAGATTGGTGTAAAATGATCAAGATTTTAAACAAACCCGTACATAAAGGAAAGCCCAATATAATAAGGCATAAGGCATTTTCAATCTCTGAAAAATATACATTAATTTGAAGATTACAACTACGTTCAATCATACTGCAGAAAAAGAAATCTTATTGACAGCAGTAAAATTACAGCTAGAAGTGATATGGCAGTCGGCTTATCCTTCATCTAGATTAGCCGTAAAAACGAACCTATACCCAAAATTTTACGACGAAAAAACGTTTTGTGTCTACGTAAAGTTGTATAATCTAAATGCCTCTTTCTGTCAATATCGACTACGTTTCCTCTCTTCTAAAAGAACAAATCGTCGAACAAACAGTAGCTTTCTGTCGATTCCAGTTATTATCCTGATGATTGGTAAAGTTTTATGACAGAAGAAATTTTCGAATCCATAGATAGAGAGACACTACGCAGAAAGCAGAAAGAGAGAAAGGATGTCTCCATTCCGACGTATAATTTAAAGCCCGTGGAAACTTGACGATAAATCCGAACTCTCGGCACACAGTGACACAACATCGATATCGCGAAATTCATATTTCCAAACCGACGCTTCGGCAGCCACGCTGGTGTATATACTTACCGCTGCCGCCAGTATCGAGGGTCTTTGCTTGCCTAAGACGTCATCTGCAGACTTTGATTAATTACGCCCAGATAATGAGAATCGTTAAAGTAACATTATCGCGTCTTTAATTAATACGATATTACCTCCTGCGGAGGCAAGTCGAGTCGGCCCTATATGTATACAACGCTCTGGTGCGCTGCTAAAGTGTTGGTCTAATTGGTAGCCGTGACTAACTAAAAGTAGCTTGCGCACTGGACGATCGCGATAAGTGGATTTTGATACGGTAGAAAGTTTAATATTGAGGAAAGTTGCACCACATCCAATACTTTCATTAATCTAGGCCATCATCTGTGCATTTCCGTAAAACGGTTTTGCGGTGGATGACTTCTAATAAAGTATTTGGTCCACCATTGGTTCCTAAAGTTTTCTTGCAGATGTGACTTAGGTTTAATTTGTTTTATATGCATTTCTTGTTCCCTAACACTCTCAGTAATGCAAAGGAAGACTTTGAAGCTTGTTAACACCAACAAAATAAAGAAGGCACACTGCGGAGAGCAGGGTTGACCAAGGTGAGGTAAATTTTTTGGAAGTCCAGATTAACGAGAGATAAGGATAATTAGCGATACTCAAAAGAAAGATAACGATTTATTTTCGGGATAGATCTACGACTCATAGAACCCTTTCGATTGTACTTCTCCATATCACCCTATTCTTAGTTTATTTGTAAACATCTCTGTATGTCGTAAGATTGAGTCCGAAGTTCGTGTTGTAAAAGAAACAACTTCTGTTACATGATCAGTAAAAGCAATATTGATATATAATATTACTCCAAGGTCCGTAGTTTTATTATTCAATCTAGGCAATACTTCGATATCCGCAAAGGTTGGCCGTGAAATTATGCCATGAATACTCTGATGGGCGCTAGATGTCACTCTGCCTCTTGCATGGTCACAATCTAGCGTAAAGTTGACTCGCTTGTTCAGTACCCCGAACGAGCGACAGACACCTCTGTATCGTATACTGATGAGGAAATATTACCCCGAAACAGCTGCCTGTGTTAAGAGTGTCTGTTACTACATAATCTGATATATTGAAAAGCATATTTATATAATTTTTGATATAATTATCATATTGGTTATTCCACCCACGTGTCAGATATTGACAGAAATCTTATTGATATTTGTCAAGAGAGTAGTCAAACAGAATTAAAGACTTTTTGCTGGAGAAGGTGGGTGCCTTACAGGGTAAGATAAGAGGTATAGAAGAAACAATAGAAGCAATAGAAAAAACACGGCCCCAAACTCTTACCATTTGGAACCCCTGACTTGAGAGGTGATATAGGGCTTCATGAAATTAATAAATGGATCACTAATACTAAAGCCATATAAAAGCTTCTACAGTGGAATGCCATGGTTAATCCTATCAAATGCTATAGATACGTCAGGTTATCCTGACCTTGAGCGTCCCTAAAGCATACTGTGCGACATTTTACAGTTGGTAGCATCCCGACATCTTCTCGACAAACCATGTTGAGCTAGAAAGATGTAGTTCGCTAGGGTAAAATAGATTTTCTTTGTATCACTGGTATAAACATTTTTTGACATATTGGACACAGAAATTGGTCGATAATTTTTGATGTAGAATAGATTCTGGCCAGCCTCCAAACTGATGGGAAGGCGCAAGCTTTTAAAATTAAGATGAATATTATACTTACGTTAGAGATTTTATAGACTATAATAGCGCGGTCCCTAAGCAGAAAACTTGGAACTTGATCTAGGCCGAATGCTGTCTTATTTTGGAAGGTTTTCATAGCAGGAAATACTTCATCACTACTTGATGTGTATATTAGTGAGTTTAGCAAATGATATCCGGTAGATGATTTTTAACAATCATCAATTCGAAAATTTGGGTGCAATGGACGCGATGAGTTATTAAATGAAAAACTGGTCCCGGTCTACTGTATTCCTTTTAGCAAAGATTTGCAATACTAGTATCAAGATCCAAATATTTTTGAGATTACCACTGAATGAAAAGAGAAGCGATTACGTCTACATCATTTGTCTCTTTTGGATTATACTGCTTTAGTTGGAGATGCCGTCGAAAGTCCAAAACCCTTCACTTATTTTCCTTTTACGGCATTTGCATTACTTGATAAACCATTTTTTTTCTTTCTAAGAACGCCATAATGACGTTGAAAATTGTAACTAGACTAGGTCGCTAATATCTAAACTTAGTGTTCGATAGATGAACGTCCAGTGACAAACTCAAGATTACACTAATCACGTTTTCATGTGATGGTCATCCACTAGGGATAACCCCTAGGCACTTTCACTGTCACTACACCAATTCGAATGGTTTTAGTCTTTGCTACGAAGTTACCCTATTTTGGAATGTCTGAATAATTTTTATGTTTGATTTCTTGGTGCAACCCCAAGGCTGCATGCCGTAAATCCACACGGGCTTAAGTATTTGCTTATATAGAAGTAGTTTGTTGTGAATTTACATCTCAGAGTGGCGTCCAAGAAGCCAGTGCATTTTCTTGAATTTGAGTCACAGCTATTCACGTTTCTTCTTCACATGTGTCCTTCATCGTAGCTTGGCATCCAAGGTCATGCCCAGATACTTGGCTTCGTTGGCATGCGGCATCGTTTGCTGATTGACTATCACTGGTAAGTAGTTGGATTTCTTATTGGTGAAATTGACGTGAATCGACTTTGCCTCATTTAACTTAATGCGCTATTTCTTTGACCAATTGGTGACATTGTTGGCAGCTATTTGCAGTTTGTTTGCGGCTGACTGGATCTGACTGGGTCTTTACTAGTGGCGAGAAGAGCAGTATCGTCAGCAAAAGTTGCCGTGACAACTCCTTCGCTCTTGGGGATATCGTTGGGGTACAATAGGTAGAGCACAGGTCCAAGAACACTGCCCTGTGGCACGCCAGCGGATATATTTTTCAGGTCAGGGTATTCTTCACGATGTTTGACTCTAAAGGAACGGTCAGTAGTCACTGGTAAACCAATTAGAAAGTTATCAAATCTGCCGGAACTGTGGTTTCTATTTTTCTTAGATCACTTATGTTCTATGTGAATTACCGATAAATATATAATTTTTGATCTACCTTACATTCAATACCAATTCTATTAGTAAAAGGTAAGTAATCTGCATTTATACTGTACTCCGATAAATCCATTCAACAGAAAGCGTTCTGAAATGTGTAATTGATTCGGATAAATATTTCAACACTTTAAAGGGTGGAAATAAAAACACACACAGAAAGGCACTCAAAGGTTCCCTCCCTATTTTACCGACCACATTTCGCTCCGCATCAAAACAAGCATCCGTAAAAACTGGCAACGTTTTCAGGTGGCAAAGGAAATTGTAATATCCATTCTTTTCTGAAACGGTGTTATTGTACCAATCCCTCCTCTAATTATGTACGCGGACGGTGTTGTTTGTATACGACTCCTGAGGGCGACATCAACAAACACGCAGCGCTATGCCGTGGCGGTAGCGCCGTTTCAAAATTTACATCGTCCCGCATCAGATACGAGTATAATACGCACGCGAGTATTTTACGACGAACAAGTGTTGTCTGTCCCCTTTAAAATGAAAAATTACCTTTTCCTCATCTCCATCACGCCGCCTGGAAAAGATAGAGATAACCACGCACCAAAGGAAATAGAAAAAAAAGCTATATATGCTACCGCAAAGTAAACACTACGTCATATATATGTACATACGTCAAGGGAAATGTCGGATTTTCATGCTGGTGTTACTGCTAAAAGGGTATCGAGGTCTCTATTGTGTATAGCCTTGTCCCACCGTTCTACTGTCATTCGTTTCAACGCTCACTGGGTCCGAATATCAGATGAGATCTTTGAAAGAACTGCACTAGTTTACGGAAAAATATTATTACGTAGGGAATAAATTTGTACAATCGTATCTTTATTTTCGATATCATCGACCATGATAATTGCTTTGGAATTCGGAAATAAAATAGATATTTTAAAATAAAGTTTATATTTTTTTTGTTGATGTATCATGTCTATTCGTCTATGACAGATTGCTCCACCGCAGTTTAATAAGAGAGAACCGTTTAATTAGCAGAGATAAATTTAAGTAGCAACAAGATTTAGATATTTTGCCAATTATGTATGTTTCGTCCACTCTAACGGAGGACACTGTATATTTTATGTTATTATGTTTGTGTTATTTCCTAGTATAAGTTTACGTTTTATGTGTTTGCAAGCAGATGTGCCTATTGCTATTCATTTTTATTATATTCACGTTCATTATCTCCATATCACTAATCTTTGCGGCAAGTAAGATGATGACGAGATGATACTGGTGGCGAGACTAAGAAATGCTGTAGAAGAGAAACTACATGGGGCCCAGAGTGGCTTTAGATCAGGGCATAGTACACAAGATCACATCTTCACAATTGGAAGCATAACAAACAAGTGTTTAATGTATCATAAAAATATATGTGTTTCATGGACTTGGAGAAAACTTTCGACAAGACTATTCAAAGGAGTTAAGTCAATAAGGACCACAACCAAGAGACTGAAAAGTTTCAAACATTCCAATGACTAAGATGAGGAGGCGTTTTAAGTCCACTGCTGTTTGTAATTTTCATGAATGAAATCATAAAGTGCTGTAGCAGAAAATGCAAAAAAGTAGTAGTAGTGAGACCAGTTGAAATAAGTGAATGTGTGTTCGCTGATGACATTGTAATAATGGTAAACATGGAAACTTGCAATATAATGTAGACATATGGGTCAAAAAACTGGAAGCTAAGGGAATGGCAGTTAACATAAAGAAGACTAAGACCATCCCGATATCCAATGAAGAACGGAAAATATGCATCCAAATTAATAACAACAATATAGAGCAAGTGGAAATTTACATGTACCACCTGGAGGCAAACTTCAATGGAAATGGTAAGTTGGACCAAGAAATTAATAATAGGATAACTTCAGCTACAAAATTATACCAATTATATTTTAGTACTAATTTTTTCTTTTAATTAGACTTATGATATTAACATAGTTTAATTTTATTTTTATGTAAGTTATTCTCATATCATATATTTATTTTCACATCTGAATTGCTTTCAATACCGTTGTTTTGAAGTTTTTCTTTCTCAGAGATTATGTCATTGGTTTTGAATTCGCTAATATTGTATTACATAGGTACATAAATGTCATATTATTCTTTACTCTTTTTTAAAAGTGTTCTGGCCTTTATATTAATGCCAGCAACCCTTCTGAAATGGTCGTCAATCTAATGTGGAAATTACGATAACTGAATCCACCTCTCGATAATGATACATCTTGTATTTAATCTTAATATATTAAAACACAAATACACAGTATCAGGAATTTCACACACTCAAGCAGATTTAATCAATTTGGTACAAGTGTTTCGGAAGCATGTGGGGTCCCATTGTCAACAAAGTCCCGACATGGAACTTGAATTTTGGACCTAGTTGACAATGGGAGTTCACGTACTTTCGAAACATAAGTACCGAATTTAATAAATCAATTTGAGTGTGTGGATTTTCCGATCCTGTGTATTAATGATACCAGTCGACAGTCCTTGTAATTCTTCACGAATCTCGTTATATTTTGTAAAACATCTTACTCCAATTTGTTCCCTCAAGTTCAGTATTAAATTCCGACAATTTTATTGCACTATCTACAGGGTGACGCATTAGTGTGGCGAAGCTCGGTATATCACTCATCATACAAGATATCAAAAAAAGTTATTTAGGAAAACTGTAGGCAGTCTTAAACTTAACATTTTAAAATTATTTTCATATATACAGGCTGTTTGGCATTACCATGGAGAATCAAACATACGTTTTCTTAAATGGAACATCCTCTATATTCTTTCTTTTTGAATAAGCTCATCTCTCACACTTCCAAATCACAATTTCATTGAATTATACAGCGTGTTTCAGAAGTTATGGTCAATTTTGTATGAAAATCACTGTGAGTTCAAGCTCTTAAATATTTTGATATTGGCCCAGTTTTATAGCAAAGGGACATTTTTTCAAAATTATCAAAACTGAGTAGTCTGAACTCAAATACATTATTTTTTAATTATTTTAAATGGATGAGCCTGTATTCTATATCATAAAAAGAAATATTAGTTTAGGAACTTTCATATTCATTAAGCACTCTCTATACTTAAAGTCATTAATTTCTAATATATTTTAGTCTTTTAAAAAGTTAAATTAAAGTTAAATGTTAAGTCTAAGACTGCCTACAATTTTCGTAAATAACTTTTTTTGATATTGACAGTAGCGAGCATCCACACCTTTTGAACCTCCAAAATCGATTTCAAACAAGAAAACGACTTCATCAGCACCAAATTCTTCGAATTCCTTCCCCCTTTACAATTGCACATCTTCACCTTTCCCACCGCTTACTATATCGCCTGGAGAAACCACCGAATGTGGAGAATTCTTTCTTCCAAGCGTCACGGAAAACAAATTCCTTCAATATAAAAAACTTACAGACACACTTCCACCCCAATGTCTGTACCAGAAAGGAGAGAAATGACTTCCTCCGCCTCCTCTGTATTCCACCGCCTCGCTGTCTCGTTTCCGTTATCTGTGGAAGCCGCGGGTGGGCGCACGAGTCGGTTTTTTCAGCCAGCTTACGGAAATCGCGTCATCCTATCGTTTAGGGGATATCCGCGCTAACTGCGGCCGGCGTCCGCGAAAAAACAAAAGATTTATGTCGCGCGCATGGGATCTAACTCCATGTTAGCGAGCGTGTCAGGGATGGTAGACATGCGGGTGACCTCGCTGTTGTCGCGAGTTGGGAAACGGATTGTAGGGTGATGTGCTGGAAATAAATGCCGGATTGGATGAGGGTAGGGGTTGGAGAAACCACGGGTGATATGGGGATGGCTTGGGAACAATATTTCCCTTCCTAATAAGTATGTTAGCCGTGGTGTGTTAAAATACTATTACATGTACGGTATTTCTATTGATCGTATTAAGATTTGCAAAAGTACTTGGAAATTTCAAAAATGGACATTGTAGGGGTACGGCAAGTGGATGAATAATGGAAAGAGAGAGAAATTATGGAGGTGAACGACACCATAATAGGCAAGAACAAAGATAAACAATTTTATATGGTTCGGACACCTACAAAGGATGTCAGAAAATTATGCTATGGAAGTCGCGAGAAAGAGGAAAACAAGGTGGGCCCCGAAAGAGCTGGCATGGTCCCATCAATGAAGTAATGGGAGAAATAGGGCGGGAAGAACACTTGTAGAGGGGAATGATTGGGTATAGAAAGACGTAGAACGTTATATATATGTAGGGTGTGTATAAATTGGTGTAAAAGCTACACGTGGCATTAACCCTAGTTAAATTCAGAATTGAATACCTCTAGATCAAAATATTGTGCCATATTTCATACGTCTTTATGGGGTTCTTTAAGTTCGGGCTTTTAAGTCCACAAATATTGTTCGATGGATATCCGTTGATACAGGTAGCTGCAATATATAATACTAATTTTTTATACTATTCGTAACCGTTTTCTTTTTAGCTCCAAAATTTGTTTTTAACATTTCTTCATTAACATACTTACACGAAAAATACATTTGGCAATGTTGTAGAACAATAAGTTGGTATTCTAATGCGATTTCAATCAAAAACGTTACTGTCAAATTTTGTCATTTATGTATTTTGTCGTATAATAAATAAAAATGAGGGGTATTTAACATTGAAATTAACAAAATTAACAAAATTTTTGAAGGTGAAACAGTAAATGATTTCGACTTCAATTTTAGTTTAGAATGCATTGCAAAGTTTAAAAATGCGCCAGTTACTTCTGTAGATGTTGAAAGAAGCTTTCCATTTCCAAAACATATGTATTCTGATAGAAGACAAAACTTTCTTTTACATAATTTTTAAAAACATTTAATTATAAATTGTTTTAGAAATATGTTGTAAAAAAAATTGTTGCAAATTTTCACATTTTTTTGCATCTAAGGCCAAAATTTATGCATATGTCTTGAAAAATCCATGCATATATATGCGTATATATTTCAGTCTTTCTTTGCATATAATCCGGTCTTTAGTGATGAATAATTAAGAGAAAATGGAACGGAAGAAAAATAAGAAATGCACTGGAGAATTTACAAAGTAAACGAAACTATTGGAGCCATAAATATCTTCATAAGAACTGAGGACGCTACCAGAATTATCTTAAATAGATCATCCCAAAAATGTGTTAACATGGGAGTATACAATTCTAAGAAGAATTTTCAGAGGAATGTATATTGTCTATTTAGAAGTAAGTATTTTATAGGTGGTCAAAACTAAGAGACTACAACAACTTAACCACGGAAACGGCGGAACACTACAGAAAATTGTATGGAAAGCACAAAAAGAAGGAAATACGACAAAGCAAGAAGTGAAGAAGAGAACATTGCGAATTGGAACTGAGGCAAAATGCATAGAATCTCAGCGTCTTGAAGCAATGGTTCTCAAAGTGTGGGAACCGGGCTTTTGAGTTGACAACTATCTCATAGGGCCACCTCCAAATACTTTCATAATATTTTCGTGTGAACTATGTATACTCAACGCTTGCACAGCATTATTAGCAATTTTGCAAAGTGTACTTAGACTTTGAGGGGTGCCTTGCTTGAGCAAGAGTACAGAGAATTGTTTAAAACTACATACATATATATCCAATTATTATTAGATTAAGTGGAATACCGTAAATGACAATTGCGCTCAATATTATAGATCATCGAAAGCATTAACTCATGAGAACAAAGTGTAGACCTTTGATAAAATCGCTAAATCAAAAGCTGTCGCGATTCACAGAAATTTACCTTCTCCTATTATAATCCGATATATCGCTTTGCAATCTCTCATAAGGAGTTGCCTTTGAAAGGGACCACTTTCCTAATACCTCAGGAAGCAACTATTAACGCAGCGAAGGTAATTTTCCCGTTCATCGAATCTTCCCTTCCTCCTGTGGTTGCGAATAGGCGGAATTGCTTTTTATCTCCCCAGAAGAGAATATCCCTTTAAGTCGATCGACAGTCTCTTTACTTCATTCGCATCGCGTACCATGAAATTGCTTGGTTCCTTTGTACTCCCGGACTTGTTCATATATTAGGCTCCGTTATAATAGCTCTGTAACAACCTCTTGCGATTAATAACTCGAGAGATTTTGTACTTACTGCCTCCAAATCTGTTATAAGCGTTAAGCTCGCTTTGTGTCAAAATGTTATTACTAGGTGGTGTATGGTATATTAATTAATTAAAAGAAGGATTTATGGCGAAGTAAACATAGACAATATTCCAAGCGCCTTTTACAAAAAGGCGGTTAAAAAGGGATTGCCGCCTCCGCACCTCCATCCATATCCCTACGGCGAGTCATCAATTCTGATTCTGATAAATGATCGCCACTTCTGAGATGTCATCTAGCCCGGCGATGCTCGCACGTGAGTTTCATATGTTTGCCGCTGCGAACGAAATGCTCCCAATAAGTCTCTCCGCTCGAAATAGGGGGTTGTTGGAAAAACGGAGCGCACGTGATACGTTGCGGGTAGCGAAAGGAAATGCTCGCCCCATCAAGTATTAATAAGACGTAGAGGAATAAGAGTTCCGCTACGCCCCGGCGGTATGGTTGGACATTTTTCTTGCCAATCTAGTGTAATGCATCGCCAACCGAAGGGAGGCAAAATGTATTATCGCGGAAGGAAGGGGGTCGAAAGATACCCAGCGGGGTACTCGAAAAGGTGTTTTGAGGTATTTCGGAGAACTTTTTCCTTTTTTTTTTGAGGATGGTGGGAGGGGGCGTAGATTCATATCTAGGGCGGAAAATGCAATGAATCAATTATGAGCGATGATCAATTTGTAATCATGAATATTAGCAGGTAATCCTGAGGATGAGTATGTAATGATGAATATTAGTAGCTAATCATGAACATTAGTTCCTTATTCATGAATATTAGTACATGATCATAAAGCTTTGATGGCGCCATAGTAGAGCTCATTGGCGAAAGGTTCAGCCATAAAACACATTATCCGAGAGTCAATAGTAGGTATTTATAATTATTTAGCAATCTTCAGATTTCGTAGAGAGCCCACAAAGGTATTCAAATTCTATTTTTTTTGTAGTTTAAAGTAGATATGCGATTCGCTCCCCACTAACGCCAGCCGTTCGGATCCAGCGGGTTATATGCGCGTATCTGTCCTCTAGCTCGCACTACCCGTAAATATATTTCCGCGGGTGTACTAGCAAGTCATTGATTTTGCAATGCAAAAAATATATTTTACTGAAAGCAATTCTTTTTAACCTTTCAGTCTGTTTTGAAATTATCTAAAATTGAAGAACTGGTTTGAAATATTTAATTTGATAAAAGATGTCTAGAATATAAACTTCAATAAGTAGAGAACTGAGAGCCATCTAAATCCAAAAGATTCTAGTATAATCTTAATAGTGATGACTTGTAATTAATATTGGTAATTTAACGTTCAATTAAATTCAGTCCATTACCACCACAGATAGAAAAAAAGTTGCAACGAAATGGTATCAAAAAGTAAGAAATATAAGAGCAAATTGTAGTGTAACTTGGGGAGAGATTTAAAGAGCTACATCTTTCCGAATTTAAACAAAATAAAAGATTGTTACAGCTTTGTGTAGTCATAAACTAAGGATAGTGTACCTCAACAAAACAATACTTGCTTTAAAAAATAAACACTTCAAATTAAAAAAAAATTGTTCAATAACCATCTCACCCATATGTATATGTTAGTTGGTGAATGATATATGGGTGAGATGGTGACTATAAAAAAAACAGTTTCGGTGGTACCACATTATAATTTGTTGCTTTTGGATAGAAATTTTCCACACGTATCACAATTATTTCCATATTTGGTACAATCTTCGTGCAGCCAACGCTCACACCGAAAACACTCAATCCAGTCCACACTCTTTGTAGTAGCTTTATACTCTTCGCGACAGTAGTCGTTGCCGTCATCGCTTATTTCTTCCACATCATCCAGTTCCGGATCATTTTCTTCTGATGTGTCGGACATTTCTCATTTCCTTTTCTTGGACTTTGTTTTGATTGGAATAATCTTACCCCTTTTTTACTATTTTATTGCTTTTTAGAAGTCTTTTTCCTTTAATGTTTTTATATTGCTTTCTGAAAAACTGAAGCTGAATTTCTGGCTCTTTTACGGATGGTTTCAACTCGATATTGGTTTGGATTGGGAGAAATTTGATCCAACAGTTTTGCGAGCGTTATATAATCAGCAGAGTTATTTGAAGCCGAGGTACTGCAGCTTATAAGTGGTAATTCACTTGAAACTGAATTTGAAGGTCCAAGTTCTTAAGGTGCGAAAATTCGTGTGTCCTTATTGGGTATTAGAGATGTCCGTTGTGAAGTGCCGGGTTTAGAGCTTTCTGTCCGCATTATAAGTGACAAGTGTAAACAGTTTGATTGGCCAACATGTCAGAATGCGCAGATGCAATGAGGCTGATCCACCTTCTTAGTATATGACATATACCATCAACAATGCACTAATGGAAGTGACAGTTCTACACTGTTAACAATCAACATGTCAATTCAATTTCCTTTTACTTTCAAAAAATTATTTTTCACAGCAATCCAGTAAAGGTAACATTAAAATAACTTCGGAAATTTTAATTTTATTGTTATTCGTCAGAATATACACACATACTTTCATGATTGACATTACTGATACAGCATATCTGAGTAATTAACTTATATTGTTTAAAAGATAACTGTCGTGCTTTTAAACTATTACTTTCTAAAACAAAAGTTTCAACAAATGGATCCAATCGATAATGTGGGTACTTTCAATATTCACAACTCTGAATGGGGGTTGCCAAACACCCAGTATATTATATTGTATTCCTGTTTTATTTATGAAACATATCAGGCCAGTCATGTTGGATCACTTGAGCTAGCTATAGAATATATGTTCAAATACTCTTACCTATTTGGGTATATGACATGCACTCTCTGGTAATTACAGTTTCTAATTAAATTTCCCAACGTCTGTCTTCAATTTCGAAGCGTGAATAACATTTTGGACGATACAAAACATTCCTAGAAACAGGAACGTAGCCATACTCTGCTAAGGACTTCGTTCTCGGCATAAGTTGGATAGAATTCCAAGATTTCCAACTGCATTTACGTTCCCAGTAAAAGACTGTCAACGTCAGGAGACGAAGGCGAAGTTTACCTGTACACGGAAAGCGTAACGTTATATAACGAGTTTATCCAGCCGCCCGGGCATCGTATAGAATTAACCCTGGCGAGTGGAACGCTCATAGAAGGAGAAGCCGCGATTCCCGCGGCTCGTACGCCGTGGATAAGACTGTCAGAATTTCTCGCGACTTCATTAAATACTGACGACGATATTTAACGGCGTTCCATTCAGAGAACGGGCTCAGGAACGGTGCTGAAGGGCGGCGGCAAGAGTAGTGACGGGGTAGTACTAGTACCAGTCTCTTGACACGTGTCAGGAGAACACGCGACGACACCATCTGAGCGAAACTAAGGGAGTGAATATAACAACAGTCAGTGTACTCGGCTACATTAGAGTGGTGTTGCGAATGAATCGAGCTTTAATTATGAAGTGTACGTCGGCGACGCGTCAGTTGAGGCGATTGCGGCGTTCACAAGTACTCCCCATCCCCACTCCCAGTTGCACCAGAACATTCAGTACAAATGTGTCCTTAATTTTAATTATTTAGCATTTTTGAGTGTATTTTCTCTGAAACATGACTTTGGCCTAGGGCAGTGTATTTATTTTCAGAATTTTTGTGTATTTCCTTCCCTACAAAAAATATATTTAAAAAAATATATAAATATACCTCTGAGATCACATAACACGTCTGATTGTATAGCTTCAGGTAGTCCTCACGTACAGACAGCTGTTTCGAACTTACATAGTTCTCATCAGTGCACGTCGGAGGACGCCTGGTCGCTCGTTCAACATTCCGTATCGTAAACCAAACGTTATCACATGTCTTTAAGGAAAAACCAGAGACATCTAACGTCCAGCCGCGGATTTACGGAACGATCCCAAAAAGCGGTAACTGAGTTACCAGTCAGCTGAGATCCGTGTTAGCGTGTGATCTTATCGGCGTCGAATGAGTAATTAAATCAAAGAAAGAAGATTTCTGCCAATAGCCGGAACGTACGTTCAAAAAATGAAGTATATAAGTAACTTAGTTACCGCTTTTTGGGATCGTTCCATGAATCCACGGCTGGACGTTAGATGTCTCTGGTTTTTCCTTAAAGACATGTGCTAACGTTTGGTTTACTATACGGAATGTTGAACGAGCGACCAGGCATCCTCCGACGTGCACTGATGAGAACTATGTGAGTTCGCAACAGCTGTCTGAACGTGAGGACTACCTAAAGCTATACAATCAGACGGATGGTGTGATCTCAGAGGTATATTATTTATATACTTCATTTTTTGAACGCTATTGGCAGAAATCTTCTTTCTTTGATTTCCCTATAATAGTTTAATAAGCCACTCAATTTGGGAGATACTGTACATCTCGTGGAAAAGCTATCCTTTAACAAATAGGATTAACAGAAAAGTAGTTTGAAAGTATTTTGTGTATACTGCCAATGTGTATAAATATCCAATAAGGGATATAATTATCTTTTGTAGATTTCCAATAATTCATAATTATTGAAATTTTCTATCAGTTATGGAAATCAAGAAAAGCGGGAAATATCATTTCCCATAAAACATATTGTAAAAGGCATACCTATAAACAAAACGCAACTCCTATGTCAGAACACCCAACCTCAATGTTTATTATTCGCCATAACAACTATACAACTTTAAGCAACCCCGTTGCCATTAACGCTGTGTCCGCGTGGTCCACATCACCTGGAGCGCCCTGACTCGCCTCGTCAGTACCATAATGAACCATGCTCGCACTCAATCACACATACTGCATTACAATATATAGTAATTACCGTTTATTAAAACAAATTATCTGGCAATTGAAAAGACAGACACTTCAATGAATATATTGTAAAATATAATTATAAGAAATGTAAGTTGTAAGTAATTTAATGTCGGGGCTATTATTCTTACAACAAAATACAATAAAAAAAATCTTATCACAAAGTAAATGAATATTTAATCTACAAATTACCATTCGAGTATCAAAACTTAACCTGTACTAATCAGTTTCACTTAAGCATGCAACATGGTGTCTGCACGTATCGTATAAACTACAATACTTTCGTCGTCCCTTCCAATTTCTTGTTGCTGCTCACGATATCCGATATAGAGGTTGACCATGCATACATAGAAATAAATGTAGAAGGCTGTAATACAAACCCAATATTAATTTTTCAGAATGGCGGGAGTAATACAACTATCAATGACGTCAAAGAAATAATAACTACATATTTAACAGTTCCCGATTATGTAAAACATATTGATTCTTAAGTATTCAGGACTCTTTTATTTTATTACACGGACTATGTATATCATCACAATGTTGCTGGAAATGCAATATAGCAGCTAAATAAAGACCTCCTACTAGAATATTTTAATCCTGTAATGATCGTCTATCAATGCTGAGTTGCGAATTCTTTATATGTCGAATGGCTTTGTTTTTACTATTTACGGAACATTAGCGTCAGTGTAATAAAAACTATTGATGTTATTATGGGCCTGTATTCTTTCAAAAGAAAAAAACAAGGGTAAATAATAAATAAATGACCATGTTGCTTAGCAGCAATCATATACTACTGCTTAATAATAATATACTTACATAAGACTAGAATTGCGAGTGGTATGAGCCAACGCAAGGTTTGAGGATTCATAAAATAATTCAAGAATGATAAGAATAGGAACACGATGATCAATAACAAAATTTCAAATACTTCGGTCGAGAGGTATGGTAACATAAATAGTGGTTTCTTCTAAAAATAACAAAGAGTTATTAATGGTAGTTTGCTGCGAATATCATGCAATATAATATAATAAATAACAATAAATCTTTTTGCATTATGTTTTACGTTATTTTGATAAAGATGATTTATTTTGGTATGTGGTCAATTTTCTTTGAAAAGCACTGTATACAAATACACGTAAACTTACAACATAGATTCCATATAAGAGCAGAATATTTCCCACTAGATTCACAGCCGCTAGTGTCACGATAGCACTGAATATGATGTCAAACAGTACAGGGTCAAACTCAGTTGTCCTAGATAGTAAAATTGCAAAAATCACCAACGTAAAGATCCTGTAAGTCTAGGGAATTAAATTAAACAATATTTACGTTTTAAACTAACAATATAGTCGTACCGCTCCTAACCATCCTATAACAATTCCTGCTACGTTCAAATGACAACAAAAGAATTTCTTTGGTAAAGTACAACAGTGGAAACGCATTGTTGCCACATCTACTTGCTGTATGATTTGTAATCTAATACTAACTATTTATAACTACATATTATAATGTTGAACCGTTAGCAAT
The DNA here is from genome assembly GCA_031763485.1 of Osmoderma eremita. Lineage (NCBI taxonomy): Eukaryota > Metazoa > Arthropoda > Insecta > Coleoptera > Scarabaeidae > Osmoderma > Osmoderma eremita. The sequence goes on from JARFOC010000512.1 coordinate 26,513, forward strand.
CAGCACTTCCTATCGAATCGTTATAAAAATCTACATCGTTTTGCGCCAGCATTATTCCTGGGATAAACGTTATCTCTTTGATAAAACAAATGTCCTTCGATAAAAAGGGATCAAAGCGGATTTGAAACGGGATTTGTTTCAAATTATTTACGTAAACGTGTAAATTCCTAATCAAATTTCGGCTTTGTAAAACATATCATGTTTTGATATTTTAATAAATTTAATCAATTACTAATTCTATTTATAGAAAAACAATAATTTCGTGCGAAAAAGAGCGATTTTAGCGATTAAGCTACTTTAGACAGCATATTTATTTGTTTAAATGTTATGTTCGGATTGTGTAGAGTTACTTTTAAATGTGCAACAATGCACAAGAGATTTCAAGGCAGAAAAGTTGAGGTATTGTTTAAAGTTGGTGTGGAAATTTATTAAAATTATTCAATTTCTTTTTATATAATTGCGGATTCTTTAAAGTAGGTAGTAATATTCTGATATGCTACTAACTTGATACCTAAATTGCATTGTTAACAAATTAAATTGTTCTGTTGTGTTAATGATTTACTCGAAAATAATTTCTGTAGAAGACCAAGAATTTGTGATTGTGTCATGAATTTTATGTGCATATGGGATAAAATACGTTAGGTGTGCGTAACCATCTACGTAAATTATGTTGTGAGGAGTTCGTACACTGAGGGAAATATATTGTAAATATTAACCCAACTCGCCCTTAATTATTGTGACAACAACTATTGTTACACTCACCGTGTAACAGAAAAACAATTCTTTTCTTCTAAAATATTATTTTATGATGTTTCCTAACTATTTATTTAGGATAAATTTGAGAATTGTTTTCCTCTAGATTTTAGTCAAACATCTGCCAGGCATTCATAAAATTTTTCCTTGAACTAAGTAATAAACCGACTTATATTTATTATCGAAAACGCGGACAGTACGAATACACCATCACTTTACCTGCACCTAGTAACAAATTTCCTCGATCAGGTAGACGAACAAAAACCTCTTTGTTCGGTGCCTACAGAAGATATGCATTTTAATTATTTGAATTTTAAATTATAATTAATCTCTCTCTTATTAAATATAGTGTTGTCAGATATCATTGTAATCCCTATTATATTGCAATTTCTCTGAACGAATTAATACGTAATTAGCCCGCGATTCAAGACAGTAAAGCTTTGTTTTCACATAATATGTTTAAATGAATATTTGCCGACCTACGGTCGAACGCTTCGCTAGTTCAGGTAATTTTGCAAGTCTTCTTCGGGAGAAAATTCCCAAAGCAAGTTCAGTTCCCTTTCGGAGTTCCCTTGGAGAGTTCGTTTCTTAAGTTCGTTTCGGCTCACTCGCGACAACAACTGACTTCGTCTGACAGCGGTTCTTCTCCACCGATCGGGACATCAACTGAGTTCGCTCCGTCCGCACCAGGACACCCAATGTTTGTCTCTGTCCCTCTCGCGACGAGACAACATCTCGTCTTCATCTGTCCAGATAAGACCCCGCAACTCACCTCGCCGTCCCTTCGACACGGGGAGAAAAC
>JARFOC010000513.1:0-18651 GCA_031763485.1 Osmoderma eremita
ATGCATCACATAGTATGATTTTGGTTTTAACGTTTAATATTGATCTGTGAGGAAATAATTTTTTTAGATTCAAATAGATTCAAATATGTGTATTATATTAATCATGCGAATTATTCTCTTAAAGGAGTACAGTTTTTTGTTCTTTCCTTTATTACTTACATATTTTTGATTCAAGTGAAAAAATTAATGGAAAGTTTAATGAACGGCGTTGCTTAAAAATAAAATTATTGATTACTAGCGCTATCTACACATGCGTAATATTAGTTCATATGACTTAAGTTTTATGACTTTTGTCATTATCGACGATCTCACTTTAAACATTGTTTCAAGAAAAATTCCACGAAAAAAGAACTCACGGTAAAAAGAAAATCTTAACTCCCTATGAGCAATGGCATGTCAAAATCAGTACGACCCCGCACTGAACTACGACTATAAAAAGATATCGACGAATGTAGCCACAGTGCAGAAGTGTATATATTGCGACTTACATACGTACGGTTCGCGCAACAATATTCAATTCTGACAGCTCTTGAACGGCTGCCAAAGTATTTAGATATTTAGATGGGTTTAATTTGCGGTCTACGTCACGTACGGCGCGTTTCCAATTGCCGATTCGATTTCGGATACGTGTTCTGGCGAGCACGTAACTGCACTCGTAAATCTGTCCTCCCTGCCGCTCGCGATTTGTTATCGTCGAACGCTTTTTTACGGTCCTTTTTTGCTCGGAGGTAATACGAAGATCAAATAATCGAATGAGTGTATCTATTTTACGTTACATATACTTTAAAATGTTATTTCAAGCGAATATCTTCGTTTTATGTGCCACTTGAAACCAGTGCTAAAAGTATTTTGGGTTGGGAATACCTGTTTCTGCGTGTTAGTATCGATTTCTGAATAATAGTAATATAATAACATATCTACTGTAATTGGTTTGGAACGCCGGCATTCTCATATTACTATTACAAATAATTGGATGAAACAATGTAATATAATATGAACCGTAGTATAGATCATCATCAGTATCACTTTAAACATAAAAATTGCATTATAGAATCTATGCATTGTTTACAGTTTTAACCATCTTTTGAATCCATACATCCGTTGATGGCCTCGTATTATTCAGTAGAGTAGCTTAGCATAATAGAATATAGAATGAAATTTCTGATTTCACAAAAAAATAGAACTGTTATGAAGCAAAATCCATAGTCATACTATAGCTTTTTGATTAAAAACTAATACAAACCTTTTAAATTGATAGCTCGCCCTTTCGTAAATAACTTCGTAAATAATTAATTAATATTTTAGGCTATGAATGCAAGAATTAAGTATATACTGCTATGCTCTTTTACAGCATCTTGAGGTGGTTCCAGAATTCATTATTATCGTCTTACGTCCGTTTGCCAGGAACACTGTAGCTACCATGAAACTGTTTATCGACAGGCTTAATCAAGTACGCACAGGACTGGCACCAATACGAGTTTTATTTGAATTTAATATTAGAGCCTCCATTAATATTCGAGGGTCAATCGGTAAAGGCGGTCTCCGTTTTGCTGACTGGACTCATATTACACACACTCCCTGTGTAACATGAGTTCAGCCAGCGACAATTAATGGTTATAAGAGATGTGACTAATTCAAGGAATGCTTTACTGTTTTTATATCTTGTAAATTAATATAAAAACATTACACATCACACAGCAGAAGGGTTTGGAGGAATTTCATACCTTACACCGGGGGTACACCAGACGACGAACGACGCGCCAGTGGAATTAATCGAGCTCAAGTTGCCACCATAGAATCCGAAAGACTACGAGGAAGACCGTGTGCTGATAGTATAGCAGAACAGGGTGGTACACGTCACACACACATACAAAGGGTATTAGATATGGTATTTGACAAATCAATTCATTCGTTAAAATTGCATGTTCGCATTATTGAAATAGTAACATCTCTAAATTACATTCTCAAATACATCTTAGGTTTTTAGATATTATAAAAAAAGTTACAATTTCTCGATCAAGTCATTATAATTAAATTAACAAGTGTCGGTTAATTGTCATTCAGAAGTTGCCCGGCTTGTGTCAACTTGACATAAATAAAAAGAATCCAAATTTGTTATTATTAAAATTCATTTAATTACCAAATTGTAACATTACAATCCATAACATATGTAAATGCTTGCGCATTCTTTTTCGAACGCATAGATTTTGTACCGTTACTGGTTTTGAATAATTATTTTAGGTTAGGAATATCAAATTTTGTGTGGAAAACAAAAGATCTACCTGTTAATGAATACGGGATACAGATAATATCGAATTTGAGGCCCGGCTTTTCACTAGCTAGTGTATTTTTTAATAAACAAATGACTTGAAATAGAAGAACTCAAATGGCGGTATAATGAGTAAATATGAGTAAATAAGTTTAAATAGGTATTTTGACAACTATGTTGTTATCTTCGGTAAAAACTACGAATAACTCTCTTTTCGTTTGTAGTTCCTGCTAAGAATGGTTTCATTATGAGAATGGTATTTCAATACACACTCATAACCTTCAAAAAAGTCCAACTTTTGTAAACTAAATTCGGAAAATACCCATACTTTAGCAAATGTTTACAAATATACCCACATTGAGAGATTCGTTACTTTATAAGAATATCGTTTTTCTAAAATCTCTCAGATATGATCGTTATGTCCTACAACAACAATGGGGTAATAATGACAAATTCATCATAAATTAGGCCAATAGCAATCACAAATTTTACATAGTTACCATGTATTGATAAACGGATATACCCTTGACGACGTGGTTTAGTCGTTTCGGTTTATCGGTGGGTCCAACCATCCAAAAATGATGCATAATAGTTTAAATCTAATTGTCATAACAACAAAGTTTTGTATTTATTTACAAACGCCAATTAAAATCGCAATGAATTGCTTCGAAAGAGCTTCAGGTTTAGAAATAAGCGAAGCAATTGAATATTTAACGCCTGCGAACACGGTGAAAACGCACAAATACCTTTGGAAGCAGTTTTTGACATTTCGTGATGATCGAAAATATGAATTTCTTGAGCAGACTTCGAACGAACACTTGGCAGGTATTCTCAAAGACTGCGTTTTCAACATGAAGCGAGTTGATGGCACCGATTCTAAGGAGGAAGTTCTAAAGACGATGCGGAATATTTCCTCAAAAATTTTCTAGAAATTTGAAGACCATAATCGGAAAATATACCCATTCAAAGACATAATTTGAGGTTGCCAGAAAGGCACGTGCGACCAAAAAAGGAGAGCTAGAGACGCTTCCAGAGAAAAGAGAATTCAGTTCTGTAGTTCTGGCAACTGAGGAGATCAGCAAGAGTGTGGAAAATTATGACGAAAACTCACCGAACGGCTTACAAAAAACAGTTCTACCGGGTTTCTGCAGTCGAGTTCGTGTGGTGTGGCAACGAAGCAACCTTCTGCCTAGTAGAATTTTTCAAGAACGAAGTCAACACTTATGGTGAACTGACAGGGCCGTATTGAATACAACACTATGTTCTCCAAAACTATACAGGGCGGAGAAAAACATACCGCTGTATCTAAATGGTTAACATCGAACAGAGAATGTCAAGACAAGTGTTCAGTGCGTCTACTACGGAAGATGTTAAGCAAAAGAACACCAAATATCAAAACGAATCGATTGTTCTTAACTCCAAATCCGGAGTGGAAGAAGACAGAAATTTGGTACAAAAATTGTTCAATAGGTATTAACCAACTTAGTAACTGGAGACGTTTAGGCCCGCAGAGTATGGGAATTGATATCAAGAAGGTGAAAATAACAAATCATTCTAATCGTTCATCCGCTGTAAGGAATTTGACAAAATCTGGAGCCAACTTACAAGATGTTATTCAAACTACTGGTCATTCTACATGTAAGTCACTCAAACCATACCTAAAGCTAAGCAACCTACATCGTCTTAGCATCGTTGAAAAAATGAGAAAAAGAACCATGCCGTGCACTACCAATATAGCTAGCTCAGGCTCATTGACAGACATCAATGTTTCAACTATTACTTACAATGATTGCACGTTTAATATTAATACAAAATAAATGATAAGTATAATAATTTGTTACTATCGGTCTATTCATCATATAATCGTAACGAATACCACCCGAGCAAACGAAAATAATCTTAATACTAACCTCATGACTCTTTTGGGAGGGACATTACCACTCTAGCTGACCTGAAAAACTCCTCATACAACAAGATTCTGAGCTACCTCAAGGGCCTGGACTTGTTGGATGAACTCTAGGATGCCATCCGCTCCACAATAGGACCAAGCGGCCGAGGTGGAAGGAGTTATCTACAACCCGGCGGATGACATCATTTTCCCAAATACCCAATACCCAACCTCATGACTCAATATATATTCTTCTACACAAAATACGTCTCGTGATTCGGAAGTATAATGGATTATTTTCTAAGCTCTTGTGGTATTATAGCTGATTATCTCATAGACACCAATATTGGGAATTCATTAAATCAAAAACCAATTCTGGCAATGTTGGAAAACAGATATTAATTTGGTTACATGCATGTGTCATACAATGAGAATGAACCTGATAAATTCGTAACCGTACGACTTATACTGAGAAAAGTAAATGAAGCGGACCAGAAAGACTGGATAGAAGATTAGAGAGGATAGGCGAAATAAGAAGAAAATATTGAATGACGCAAATATGGTGCCACAGAGAGATCAAAGAAAGAGGAGATGCACAATCCATCCAACGCTCTTCAGAGCAATTGAATAATTATAACATTATAAGCAGAAGAAAAAATGAAGATGGTCGTGAAAACTAGGTAAAAAGATGGTAATATCCTCCACCGATACATATAATTACAAAGGTATACAATCACCCCGAAGATAGAGGCCGATTTTTACTTCTGCTGAATGAAACTAAGCAACCACGAAAACCAACAATTTAATGGAAAATATTTAAGTAGGCAATTCTGAATACAAAAGCCAAATAGATAATGAAAATTTTCTATTTTCAGAAGTTTACGTCTAATTTTACAATGAGGACAATAGTAAATTTATCTATGTTGATGAATTTATCTGAGTATTTACCACTTTAAAAGATTATCAACCAACATTATTTTCAAGCAATAATCTTATTTTTTTCAACAACCCTTAATTGTTCCTCTGGTTACCGAAGTCACCACATGCTTTATTTTCTCGAATATTCTCTTTAACCGCCGACGATTGAATCCCTCCTTTCCCAATATCCACAACACCAATCTAAGAAATTACAATTGTTTTCCTTCTTCTGACATCTTGAATTATTAATGTAAAGAAAACAACCATCATTACAATTGTGACCGTCCACAATGGACGCCGTTTATCAACGATAAAATAACGTGAATTAAGCAAATATGGGAGCTTCAGTCGATATTCCTGCTGCGGTAAAGGTGCCAAAATTCTACTGCCACTTTGCGGATCTCGACGTATCCTCCCAAGCCAAACGTCGTAAATAATCGAAAATATGTTATACGGGACCCGATATATACGGCACGAGCAATAAAAATAAATAACCCGTAGAGCGCAGGGTAACTGGAATACGGGACGCGACGCCAGACAAGACTTATAGTTCCGTTTAATCGTCTCGATGAATCATTTAAATCTGCGCGCCCGCTCCCACGTACCTGAAGGCCACTTTTTACCCGTCCGACCATCCGCAACGACAGGACACCGCCATTGTATACGTACGCTCCGGCACGACTCGCCATAAATAATATTTAGTCGGAAATATATCGAGGTATAACGTCGAATATGGCTCTCTTTGTAGGACGTATTGATCTGTTTACGGAAGGAATAAAGGGGATATATTTCGAGGTGGGAGAGTCGTAAAACGGTGACGGCATCTCTCTAAATGGTGACACTTCGTTAGATTTTAGTGCCAATATCGATTAAAGTAGGGTGCTTTTATAGCAATGAGGGGACAATGCGAGTTAAGCGAAGAAATGCCGCTTAGAAATTTTTGGTGGAGGCGCCGTTTGATTCATTTAGAAACTGACTGGAACAGACTGTCGATTGAATGGAACAATAGAGGAAGTTCATAGGATTGTTAATAAAATAAAGATAGACCTTAATGATACTGCTCGGCAGCATTTTGAGATATTGCGCGAGCCTGGCCCAAGGTCTAGCACAGAGGTCTTCACTATAAACTAAGAAAAGGAACTTGTGAATCTTCAAATCATTTTCTTATGCATCTGGAGTCCTGTGAAAGAAACCAAGACCACACCGCAGATAAATTTGAAATTAGACTGATAACCGCAGCACCAACATACGCAGAAGGTATGACGATTCTGGCATCACACAATGGTCTAGTGACGGCATCAGGAAAATTACAGTCATATCGCAATAAAATCAAAATATGGTTTAAAGAATGGGGTAATAAAGCCAACGAGAACAAATCTACGCATGGTACTTTTAATATGCGTAGACAAACATATCTGCCTATAAAATTAAGTGGTTGTCGTCTCCCACATGCTGAAGAAGTTAACTACATGGGAGGTAAATCGGAACTGTCTATTTACAACACAATATTACTATATACAGGTATATTTAAATCAATATAAATTAGGCAAATAAAACCTAGAATTGAGTCGTACTGTTGACAGTGACAGTTGACCCATATCTTTAGTGACTGTCTCAGCAAAACTTATTACGATAGGTTTTCTTTTAATGGTACGTCTCAATGAAAGAGTGCGAATAGAGATACTGATGATGATTGGTTATGGGGACAGGGTGCGCACCCAAAAGAAAGTTTGCCAATTATTTAATGCCAAGTATACTCACAGAGAGCCAATCTGTCAATTGCTTTGGAAAATCAGATCTGCCAGACATTCGTCCTAAAGTATTTAAAGGAAAATCAATGGCATCCTTACAAAGTCCAGTTGGTTCATAAACTAAATGAAGATGGCCATGACAGACAACTTGAATTTTGCGAGATACTCATAAATTTGTGCAATAAGGATCCACAGTTTTCAAAACAAATTGTATTTTCGTGTTGTCTCAATGTAGGTGTATATAAGCAATCGTTATCGGGACACTGAAAACCCCAGCCGGACAATGGATTGTCATACCGAATATCCTCAAAAAGTTAATGTTTGAGCAGGCATTGTTGAAAAATTTTGGGGCCCTTTTTCTCTGATGGGAACTTAAAGGGCCACAGTTATTTAGAATTTTTGAGGATGACCTAGTATCATGTCTTGCCACATTATACCTCGATCCAGATAATCCTAACACACCAAACGATTTCTTATGATATCAGCAAGATGGAGCTCCGGCTCATTACACTCGTGCTGTGCGTGAGTACCTCAATACGGTATTCCCTAAACGATGGATACATTCTGTGGGGTTATCTTAAGTGTAAGGTCTATGTTAACCGACCAAAAAGATCGAAGACTTAAAGAATACGATAAGAGTCGAAATGAGGTTGATAGAATGACGTGTTGCAGGAATTTCGATATCGTCTATAATACTGCCAGTAAGTACCTTTTCTAAGTAAATGAAGTTATAGTGCTTTTTTTTCTTTCGAAAACAGTTGAATTTCGGTATAGGACATGATACATAAAATATGTTCAGAGTTTGATGCAGAATTTAAAAATGAAAAAAGGGTGTCTCATTAAAAAAAATAAGTCAGCTGTCATAACATGTTTTTGGTCACATGAAATAAGCATCGGAAAAATCTGCAACTAAAATCAAAAATCGACGGATCCGAGCGTTTCTTCGAGAAAAAACTACCTGAATTTTAAATGAATTTACTCCAACCTTTAGGTGCTCACTGTATACTAGAATGAATCAAAAATAGTAAAGGGGAATTCAAAGCGTTTCTAATTATCTAATTCTTTAATTTACTCTCTGAACTATCTAAATACTATATTTAAAAATTGGAAGCTGAAATGCAAATCCATTTTGCTGTCTATTCTGATTACATATTCTTAAACAATATTATAAAAAAAGAAATACAAAGCCTTTAACTATTGCTACGTCAATTTGGGAGAAATAAATTTAGCCAAAGCATGAATTGTAATCTTCTGTCATCTTGTTATAATCTTAGAATGTACATATTTACATATTCACTTTGAATCGTAGTTTATGGAGTCCGTTGTAAAGTTTGTTCAACAATAAATATCCTAACTTTATCATTAAGAAACAGTATAATTTGAAGGATTTTTAAACATATCTCGAAAGCAAAGGATAACAATTTTTTAGTTTTGTGAGGGTTACACATTTTCTTTGTTGTTTTGTATTTTCAGAAATTTCTGCAAATAAATAAAACAAAACACAGTGTTAAAATTTGATGTATCTAGGTACCTAACATTTGAATTCCAAACAAATTGTTCCACACATATACATAGAGATTTTGAAAACGAATTTCCGAACCTATTTCTTGCCTTTCAAGAATGTATCGGAAGTATCCGATCTCACTTGTGTCAATAAATTTCTTCGCTTGATATATATCACCAAGTCCACATTTAAATTTTCACAACACTTAACGAACACCACTATCTATTCAGCATAAATTTTCCCCATTTTATCTACCAACTTCAATCACACTCACGCTTCTTTTAAATCCTCCTTCTCTCCGAGCTACAGCCAAACAACAAAATCCCCGTATATCCAAAAGAATAAAGGTCTCAAAGTCCGCACCTGCGGCCCCCATTAAAGTAGACGTCAAGGGAGTGACATCTGTGGTACTTGGAAGCCCGTTATTAGCGAATCGCCGACGCTGCACTCCAGCCTCGGTGCGGTATATAAATCCGCTGCAAGCGACGGGCATTTTTTATTTTGTGCAGATGTTTTTTCTTTTTTTTTCCTCTTTTTTTTTTGGTTCCAAACCCGTTCCCGAACTGTCGGTGCGTGATGCTGATAAATTGTCGTTCCGGATTTCGTCCGAAATCGATTTCCGATTGGGTAGATACAAGGGTGAGGGAGGGGGATGATGTGTGGGAATTTTGAGGGTGTGGGGTAGCGTTGCAAACTTAATACGTTTAATTGAATGATAGATAAGGGAAGGTTGTTTTAATTTAACCTTTAATTTGCCTGAAAAGTTTTTTGTTTATCGGTTTGTTGGTGAAGAAAATCAAATTGTCGGGCTTTGATTCGTTTATTATTATATTTTTGGCAGTACGCCCACGCTAATGCAGTTAGAAACTTGTAATACTGAAGTAGTTTTTGAGTCTGTTTATCCTAACACCAAACACATTACATTGGAGGCAGCTTATATACCTCCATCATCTGAAATTACAATGTACGCCAACATTTGAACATCATTGATTTTAATCTGCCGGGAATTGAATGGTCCACTACTGTTGACCGGTTGATGGGATTCCCTCTAGCGATCTGGGGACTTTAACACGACGATTTAACATACAACGGGCTAGTGCAGTCTAACTTTAAAGTAAATACTAATAATGTTATATTAGATTTAATCTTCGGTAGTAATCTTAACACTAATGTCCGCAGGGGAGCTTTTATAGTTACCCATCACCCGACAGTTAGTGTCTACACATTGCAAATATGAATTAATTTTGACAGCGTTTGCAAGTTAAATTTCAAACAAGTAGCATATAACGATGTAAATAATTATTATTTTGACTTTATTGATTGGAGGACACGACTTTATGTTATTGTAAATCAGGCTATTGAAACCTTTGTACCAAACCGGTTTGTAGTATCTTATGGTTACCCGGTACCAGAATATTTTTTTTAATGTGCATTTGCACATTGCCATATCCTTTATCTCTTATATATCAACTCTCAATAAAATTTAGTTGTCATGTCTTTCCAATATTCAAAAACGGTGATAAAGAACTTAGTCAAAATTACCGTCCAATATTAATGCTCTCTAGTACTTATATCAAAAACTTCAAAACATATTTGCGATTTAATTTTCAACACCTACCGTAATTTTATTGCTGCCAACCAACAACTTTTACGCTGGCCGCAGTACCCAGACAAATTTACTAGTATATGCATATTTTATCAATGGGCCGTTGGAATACAGTAAGCAATTTACCTCCATATATTTGGAAAAAATAAAGACAAAAATACCCATGCCGCCGTAATGAGTGAAGAGCCCCAGATACGTACTACCATCATCAGCAGAATCTAGGAGGGAAAATCATGTTAGGCGTAGTACTCTGGGAGATATGTACCACACCACTCGAATAACACTAAGTTCCCGCTTATAATGTATGTCTATACATACTACTCAATCGTTTCGGTTCATTAAGCGTACTTCGTCACGCTCACCGAACCGCAATAATCTACTTAATAATAACATGTCTATTATCTAACAGGGCAGGGCAAATTAATTATAATGAGTAAATATTGTTACAATGAAAAACGAGCAACAGGTAATATATTCTGGATTATGAACACCATTATTTTATACCACATATTTGGACTTCTCTAAAGGTTTCGATCAGGCGGATCATATATTGGGTACAGGCAAATTGCGTCCCGAGATAAAGGGCAACTATTAATAATAGTTAAATTGCCTCCCACAGTTTTTAGCTACCTTATATATATGGGTAAATTGGGCCAGGTTGATAAATAACAAAACAATAATGGTTAATTAAAGTTTTGAATTTATTAAAAATAAATGTCGATTTGGTTTTGTATTTGTCTCCTTCTGTTTATCTGGTAACAACAAATTGGATATTAGATTTACAACAAAACACACTGGGACTGTCCGCAGTTATTATCTAATCTAAACTTTAGAGTTACAATCTTTAATTCTCGATGTTCGCATATATTTTATATACTATCTCATCGCACTATGTGCAGGCAATTTAATCCGATGGGTAGAATTACAGGGAATTTAAATTCCTTAGCTGAAATTAACCTTTAGAATATCATGTAGAATACTTTTGTTCTTATATTAATAATATATAATTGCTAATTTTGTCATACAACCAATTAAATTAATTTATTATTATATGTACCCTACCTAACAAGAAAATGAAGTAAAGTTGTGACACATCCTTATAATATGTTCCACAACTGTATTTCATTTTCTTTGTTGCAACATTTTAATGCTTTTGTTAATTGCATAAGTCGCTAATCTTAAGGTTTTACGTAAGTTATGATAGTTGTTAACCTTCTGGTGTACATTTTTGTTTGTACTTAAAATTGCATTCACCTAATTTATCTAATAGCGTTTTACTAATTAATTCTTAAGCTACCATATACATACTTTAAATGTACTACTTAGAAAACTCCGTAAGTACAAATAAATAAATAAATTAGAAATGAATATTTATATTGATTTTGCCAAAAAATCCTTTGTTTCTTTACATTTTCATATAAAAACCGCATTAGTGTCCACACAAAACTCACGTGGCAGACTTTGTGATTTATTCCTTTAACTTAATATAATATATATTATTTTACCAAAACTTTTTTCATGTTAGAAAACCTTCCTTACATACGCCTACTTATACATGCTTGTTTTCAAAAAAACCTAGGGTTAAACTGCGGACTCTGACTATATACATATATATTTATATTTATGTTCTTTCATTTCTCTTTCGTGTTTGTCTCAGGGTATTTTTTCTCTCTTAAGAAAACTTTCGCAGAAAACGCACAAACAACTTAAACGAACTAACATCGTCCAGGAGATACACATTTCTATTTTTAATATAATATATGAACATATCCATCATCACTACATATAGAGGTAATAAAAATATATTAAAAGCAATTTCAACTGTAATTTCTTTTCCTCGAAGTTCGCATTTCAAATTCTCCACCACCATTATCCAACATTACAATTCACGACATATAAATAAATAAAAATAAAGTTAGTTTCATAAATAGGGGCCATATTTACTTTCGCCGGCATTAATTTTAGGAAAATATCACGTTTCGGTGTTAATGTCTAGCTCACGTGTCTTGTGCAAATAAACCACCATCACTACCAGTGCACAACAGAACGAGCGTGTCAAAATCTTAGCGTGGACTGTGAGTGTAAATAATTCCGAGTTAATTCCGGAATTATTCATTAAAATTCTCGTCGGAGTAACTCCGTATTATTACTAGGCGAATATTTATGTTGTGGAAAAAGGAAATGCATAACCTTAAAATTTACTTTGTAATGAATGAATTGAAATTGGAATTTTATTATTTGTGCATATACATTGTTTAATTTTTCAAAAAAAAATGGGAGCCAGCGGCTTGAAATGGCAGAATTAAATCAAAGTGTCCTTACCACTCCAACTAATAAATAAATTTGTATAGGTATTTCGCCTAAGTTACCATCCTCAGCATAAGCTACAAAGGAAGACAATTTAACATTGATGCAATTTTTTGTGATATGTAGAATCTAAATTTAAATTAAAAAATACCCTTTACCACAACAATGTTGAAAGTGGCGTTCTAAGAGCAGGATTGTTCTCGGAGTGCTACGCCGGACATTATATTTTTTCCTTTGTGGTTTTCTGCTGAGGATTGCAACTTAGTTGCCGAAATGCGTATTCGGAGTTCTTTACTCAACAAGGTGGTAAAGGGTATTTTTTAACTTAAATTTATTTTAAGCCACCGTATCCTATACCTAACCTACATATGTAGAATCCTTCATTTTTACGCAGAACGTCGTTTAATTTATTTATATTTGACCAATATGTTCTTGTATAATATACGTGTTGACTTGAACATCTTTAATCATCTCTACTGCAGTAATTAAAGGCAAATCCTGCTTCTCAAGTGATTTTATAGAGTCACATAACTGTAATTGGATTTTATAAACCCCAAATTATTTTCTAACTCTACATTCTTTTAGTAAGGCCTGACAATCTTGTATTCCAATATCATCCGTAGCTGGAAATACATTTATTATTTTTTTGAAAAATATTTCTGTAGTATACAGCGGTATCTAATGTTGCCGAAACGAGTTCTGAAACTGTTACACTTTACGCAATGTTTCTTGTATTAAGTCCCATCTTTTGATACGAAGCAAGCCTCACTATGTCTTCCTAGGTTTGCTTCAACGACTTCGGCCTCTCCATCAGACAGTTCTTGTTCTGTGCTCGAATTCTCGTCTTGAATTTCCACATGATCTTCTTCAAGATTACTGTCGCTCTCATAAGCTTCTTCTTCAATTCCTTCAGACTCAGCTTCATCCCAAAGACGCTGAAGTCTTTTTCATAACTCCATTAAGCCATTTTCTTCAATCAAATCTAAATAAAGATTAATAAGTAATTGGTTACATAACTGGATAGGTCAATGTGTTTATAAAACGACCGTCAACTTACCTATTTTCCGTATTTTTCAGTTACAATGAAGCTAACATGCGTCTGTAGCATCGACCATGTGTTACTCCAAAACTAACATCCGTCGCTGAGACCGAATTCACGCAGAAGGCCTGACACGTTAAACAATTGGAACTCACAATTTAGCAGTAAAGAGAGGTGTTTGGGGTTAGAAGGTAATGGAAGCCATCGGGCTATATTGTGGCACATTCGTGAGTTTTCGTGAAAATTGTAAGCTGTCGGTTTTTGATACGGTATGTTAGTCCCCGAAGGTTAAATATTCGGGGTAGTTGGATACTTGGAAGAACCTAAATAAAATGATATTGAAACGTGCGAGTTGAAACATGCGGCAACTACTGAAATAAAGTTTGTAGATAAATGCCGTCGTACCTGGTTGATATAGGGGTGTATATGCGTTCGGCTTTTCTTTTCCTCACAAAGAGATACGAAATTATCTTCGTTTGTCCTCGAATACCGATGATGCTCCCATCAGTTCGTGGTTGTATTTCCACACCAAAACTCTAACTTCATTACACAAATTTGATATGTCAAGGTGACCGATTCGATATACGTCTATACGCCAGGTTCGTTGGTGGTAAAAAGGGAGATGCTGGGAACCGACTGTCGGCATCACAAGAAATAAATGATTCTCACTGTCGCCTATTGTCGCCTATCGTCGTTCGGGGTTCTCTTTCGGCAACGCGATAGATTCAAATTGGCCCGTAACAAAGAAACTAAAGGTGGAGCCAATAGAAATTAACATCTAACAGAATCAACTACAGTGGCTGACACATATATAACGAATTGATCAAGAACGACAAGTCAAGAAGGTATATGAGGTCAGAGAAACGGGGAAGAGGAGAGGAGGGGGGCTAGGAAGATATGGCAAAAAGAGGTAAAGGACATGATAGAGAGCACGGACATAAGGTGGGAAGACTTACCCCGGCTCGCCGGTGATAGAAAGCAACGGAGAAATATGTTGCGAAATCTTAATTCAACTTCGCAGGCCTACACCGAAAGGTAAATGGGACGATCGGATTAAGTAAGTAAATAAGGGTATTGCATTAGTACATAGTGCTGTTAGTTAAAGTCTTTCCGTCTTCTCCTTTTTAACAGCTACGTAATTGTTTCCTTTTTTGGTGGGATTTGAGTTTAAGCTGTCAGAGATCTCAGCAAAATGGTGCTTCAGCAATGATGCAAGGTAAAATCTTCAATGAAAAAGATAAATACTACAGCAAAAATGAAACTTTTTCCTACTCGGCTATTCCGTTTCATCTAATGACATTAAAAAATAACAGTTGCGAATTGCTCCTTTTGCGTCCTCCTCGTTTATTTAAGCGTTTCTCTCAACTGTCTCTACCCCATGCCGCCGACGCGCCTACGGTCCCGCCGTTCATAATACCGGGAGGAGTGTGTTTGCGCACTTTCCCACTATTATTAAAAGGACGAGACTTCAGCGCCTCGTGACGTGAAGGACGCCCTCTGTTTCCCTGGCCCTCGCACTAATTGCGGTTGTCTGCAATTACTGGCGGGTCCGCGGACCGCTTGTTCGCAGTTATTTTTTCAGCCCCAGTGCCTTTTTACAATGCACGGTGGCGCGAATTAATTTTTTCCCTCATTCACGGCGCTTATCCCACGGTAATTTTCTTTCTAAATTTTTACCAGCAGCGTCGAATATTTCGGGGTGGAATGTTTTTGTCCGGTGCTCCACTTTGTACTGCCGCTTTTCGGTGTCCTTCGGGGGATACGGGGGGCATTGGGGAACGTACGCGGCCGGCTTTCAGTGTGTAAATAGATTTTTTTGTCGGGGTGGTCCCTAATTGACGGCTTTTAACTGCTATTTGAATTATTTCGCGCTCTCCAATTACCGGATATCGATTCTAGTTGTTATCCGACCCTAATGTCATTGAAATTTGTGGAAAATTTATACAGCTGCATACTATTTCAATTACATCATATTGCTATTAATATTTCATCATTAATTTTAATATATCTTTTAAAATTACATATTTCCAATGTGGTTAGCGTGGATTTTTAATATCCACGCTTACAAAAGCTACACCGGTATTGTGTAAAGGGTTGAGTTTTTAATAAAATCTATTGACACGTGGGGGGCAAGAGATTAAAGTATAAGCACAAAGTTTAAAACAATAATAAGGCCCGTGGCGACCTAATGATAACGATTTGCCTTACGAACAGGATGAGGAAAACTTAGGAACCTATGAGAGGAAAATAGTAAGAAAAATATTTGGACCAAGAAAAGTAACGCACAGGGGTATGGGACTTTAATGAACATTGAAATAAACGGAATCTTGAAAAGAGGGGATATTGTTAGATTGATAAAGGCGAAACGAATGAAATGGTATCGTCATATACAAAGGAAAGGACAACAGTCACTACTAGCAAAAGGTACAAGCTGGAAACCAAAAGCTAACAGACCAAGGAGAAGACTAAGATCAAATGGGACGACCGAGTTGTGAAGGATATCAATAGTCTAGAAATAGAGGTATGGAGCCAAAAATTGAAAAACAGGAAAGAATGAAAGAGGAGATCAGGGGTGGCAAACACACCAGCTGGTGATTAGGAGAAAGAAAGAGTGGTAATGGAATGAACTTCGACTATCAATGCAGTCAAGAGGTCTGAAGAGCTCAGCTCAGCGGCTCAAATTCCTGAAGGAATGTAAAGCCTGCTGTATGTATACAGGGTGATTTATTTTTCAAATTGTTTTATTTCCTCCTACGATAATACAGGGCGTGCAAAGGTCTTTCTCTGTCAGACCGGTTACTAGATACAAATATATGCACGAGCACAGCAAAAACCACGCTGAAATTCGTTGGCACCAATGCTATCTGTACAGCAAAGTCATAGATGTGCAGATGGTAACTGGGCATAGACGTTGTTAACAGAAAACCGTCGGATTCTAGCTTCATTAATATCAAACATATTTTTTTGCGGGATGTACGATCTACCTTTAAGAGATAAGGGGCAGCGCGATGGAATTTATGGGATTTGAATCGACTGAGAATTGATGCAAGTAATGAAGATTTGTAGAAGTTTTCACGTAAGGGGAAGAGAAATGCACGTCTACGCAAATACAGAAGGAGTTGATTGATCTGTGTGGTAGTGACGGGGGAAAATTTCGTGCGTTGAGATGTTAAAAAATCATATTCGTATTCTGTATTGGCGTATAGCGAAATACTGCGTTTTGCTGGAACTGGTAGCAGGCACTCTACAATCGAAAACTTTAGATCTCCCCCAGTCTGCGAACCACATTAAGAACATTTTTACAGTAGTCAGAGGTAGTCGTGAAAAAGCTGATTCTACAATGAATGAGCTTCTAGATTCTTCCAATGCTATTGCAGATACACCCAGCGAGTATTGGACCAGGTCCATACTTATTCCATATATTGTCCCTTTCAAGTCAGCTCTGGAAAAGAGATTTTATAAGGACAACATACCGGCGTTCTCTATACTGTCTTTCACCCTTTCTTGATGCTTCATTTAACCGTCGAAGATTTCAAACGAACGAAATGTTTTGATAAATTTTACGAACTGGATGGTTTCGAATCTGAAGCCGAACTCTGGTATAACACGTGGAAAGAAAATAATATCAGTCAACAAGAACTAAAGGACTTGGAAATGGCCAGTGGGATTAAAGAGACAAGCATTTTTTCTCCGAATACAAAGAAAGCACAGAAAATTGGTTGGATGGCCTATGTTCAATGAGCTTCCATAGCAAAATAGTTGCAGAAAAGAAGGAGGAACTGATAGAGAAAGTGATTTGCAAGTTTGCTCAAAACCCAATAAAATTAATGTTGGTGTGGGTATGTCATGATATATTTTTTAAATAAATCTATCGATATTAAATGTTTAAAGTTTTCAATTTTTAGGTAAGTTCTCTTGCGGCTACTGGGTAGATCCAGCAAACTCGGTGAAACAAAAATCGCATTTCTACGCATAGCATGTACAAGCCTTACATGAATGTACTGAGTTTACATTATTCAAAATGTAACGAACTTTCACACACAATAGATGCAATAAATACAATCATCAAATTAGTATCGAGTGTTTATACTTACTCGATGGCTATATGCAATCGACTTTTTGGAGGCCCCTCCCTAACAAAATTTCTGGCTACGCCCATGGGTCCGAGCGCTTCTCTTTCTTCGAGGAAAAAAAACACCTGAATTTTAAATGAATTTATTCCAACCTTTACGTGCTCACTATATATAAATCCATATCATATTCGAAATCAGAGCACGAAATATATCTAGAAACTTTAACTTCCAGATATTTGTTTTATTTTTTGTGATCATTGGAATAAGTCATATTATCTTTTCCTTCACGTTGATATAAATGAAGAATAATTATTGGACATCAAAATATTCACAAGACACGTCCAAGTTGTAAAATTCAGCAGAAAATTTCACTTTAACAATCGTAACGGTCTCAGAGTGGAAGGTCGAAGTCAGAAGCCGAGAGCTGTTTATATTTCAATATTTCCACTACACATGGCGCATCTTCTCTCGCCGGAATTTTAATATCTCCCAGCCATGTATCCCCGCGGGAGCGTATCCCCCCACGGCTCCTACCTCCGTGTGCCCCCAGTTTGGCTCTTGCGCCTCGTCACGTACGTAGAAGGTACACATATATCTCGCCGCCCTTGCCAATTGAAAAGAACTCTAGCGAGAGATATAAGAGCCAAATATTGACATCGTGAATAAAATTTGAATATGGTACAGGCGTGCGGGGATTTGTTTCTCGCGTTTCTCGTCGCGGGAGAAGCTGAAAGGCTATGTGTGTATATATAGGTGTTGGAACGGTGGTAAAAGTGGTGGAGGTGACATAAAAAAATCATGACAAAATCGTAGCGGCATCGTAAGATTTTATTATATGTACATACATACATTAGGGTGTCCCCTTATTCCCAAATTTTTTACATAAATTTTATTTCTCAAAATTGTTTATATTTAACATTTTCTATTTATAATAATGTTTAGAATCAGATTTTGCAATAAAAACTAAACATTCAATTCAAAATAAGAAAGTTAATGGCGACTTCCTGTCAACCAAAGATCACTTTGGTCTAGGGCAAATTACAGGATGATGTCGGTTAATAAATACATAATTATAGCTACGGACATTCACTATGAAATAATTCACATTGAAATTTCTAACTTCCTAACATTAACAATTGGTTATTAAATAGATAGGATAATAAAATACCATTAATAATAAATACCTTTAAAACAACACAACAGGAATAAACACCTTTATTCCTACAATACGGACAAATATTTAGATTACCCTAAACTAAAGCAAACACAATGTAATTTAGCTTAGTGTTGGATAAT
>JARFOC010000514.1:0-29775 GCA_031763485.1 Osmoderma eremita
AAGAAAGCGCTACCGCGCTTTATGGCACAATTCGACATGGATTTTTAAAAACCCCTGGCACTAAAACGGTTAAGAAATTTAGAATTATTACAAGTGTTAAAAAAATATGTTAAGTACTTAAAAGCAGATAAAGGCAATATGTTAGTAATTCTGGACAAGATATATTATTACAGTATGATTGTAGATTGTCTTTATGTGCAATTATATATATATACATATACCCTCCTCCACACATGATTCCACTACACCCTGAATTAAGTTCGATGTTTTAGTCCATTTTAATAAATCCAAGAAATACAAAGATTTTAATTTTGACGGTAGAAGATGGAATAGCTTAGATGTAATATTTTTCTATGGAGTTCTATCGCCATAGTTATTAAAAGGGAATCTGATGTAATTTTGGGGTTCCGTTAATAATATTACAGTACAAATTATGTGAACAGTTAATAAACAAGGGAATTTTAAAAAATGAATGGTATATGATAAAAATTTTAAAGGACGCAAGTGTCTTCTTTAGCTAGTTTGTATTCTTAGAACCTTACACAGAAACAAATGTTGTTGGAAATTTTAAAATAACGTCCATTTTTATTGACAAATTGTGTTCACAATATATATAATTGTAAAATCAAAGTACCTTAATTTTGCGCCTACTAAATTTACAATAAAATTCTTCAAAGGTATACATGAACGTCTGCGTACGAATCTCTACACCAATCGTTATTTCAGAATGCTTGTTTTCTTTATTTAAAAATATAAAAGGAATTATATTCTAACACTACGCAATTATTAGACTATTTGTGGAAATCTTCTGTGGAACCTTCTTAATAATTACGTCGCTGGAATTTTTCTTGAATAATAGGCTAATCCGCGGTTGCGAGAATTTTTCGCACTCTTTACAATCCTTAATCTAACGGGTAACTTATGAAAAGGGGCAATAAAAAATGCTACCGAATGTTTGATTTGGAAGTATTCACTATAGTAAGACAATTGTTACAAACTTCTTCAGGATAATGCGCTAACGTTGTTATAAACTACAAATTGTACCTAAATCTATTAAAATTTTGATCGATTATATACCTTGGGTAATGTAAACCCTACAAATTGTTCCCGGTCCTATTTGTCTAATAATTTGTAAACGAAAGTATTACAATTGCATCAATTTTTTTTCTGTGTAGTTACAAAGTTCTCAGTTAGAAAATATTGCTATATTTTGTAACTGGCTACTGCCAGCGGTTAGTATAGTAATTGTATAAATAAAATTCTATAAGATAATTTACTTCTACAGATAAAGAGTTCTTAAATAAAATTATTATTCTTATAATAATTTCCCACCGTAGAATTTGAGGGTTGAGCAGTTGCAAAGTTATGGGACAACACAATTTGTTCATTTCTGTAGAAATACAGTTTTAAAATCCGTGTTAATCTCGTATAGTGAGACAGTAAATTAAGTTTACTTGGCATTGATGTAAAACATCAAACTTTATCATTCCATTTAATTTTATGGTTTGATTTATATAAACTCCAAATTACAAATATGTTTTTTTCAATTTTAAAATTATTTGTGCACATACAAAAGTAATATGGGGATATTTAGAAGCAACAATATAAACAATTAATTTAATACTTCCAAGAGATAGAGCTTTTATTAAAATCACTAATTTGGAGGTAATTGATAACGGTGATGAAATTAATTTTACTTTAAAAAAATAACGATGTGGGATACAATACAATAAAAACATTTCAATCGAGAATTAAAGCATAAATAAAAATAGTTTTGCTAATAATATATTGATTCCGTAATGTTTAATATTCTAGAAATAATATTAGTTAGACAAGAATTAATACTTGGAATGTTAAAAAAGTAACTTATTTAAATAACAAGCGTAATAATGGTTATAAATTCTAAAATCAACATAAATTATACTTTGAAATTAAATTTTAATTAGCTATTAAAATAAACAAAAGATAATTTGTAATGTTTGAATTGTTACTTTTTTAAAATAATTTTCATATGTCTTTTCTTTTGTTTTGTAGATACGATAAGAATTTAAAAAGTAAATACCTTAACATCAAATATGTACATCCGGCGGGTAATTTATACTCCTCTCCTCCAAACTTAATATATTCTCATTATAAACACACCAAATACCATGGGGAACGTTTTAAAATAATGAACGGAGAAACAATAGCGCATCGTTTAGCATAGGCGACCCGCACACATGCACAAACATCATAGAACTAACTGACTCAACTCATAAACCTATAGATACGACTGCTACCTTGATCGGCAGACATTATAAGCGGCGGCTATACATTTAAACATAGGGAAATTGGTCGTTCAGCGATTGTGTTTCGCGTACGTCGGCGTAAGTACGTTCGTTTGGGATTCTTTTCCCTACACGGTCGAAGAAAATCGTTTTATCTCGCGTTCCCGTTGTTTATCTTCTTCCCGTCTGTGCGCGTTGCGTAACGCAGCAAAGGCCCAGAGATAAGGGGCTTAATTAAAGGCCCCCAAATAATTGCTGGTGCGGCCATTCCGTGTGGGTCGCGCCGACTAACATAGGTTGGACGTATCTTTGGGTCTATGTCGCGTCGGCCATAACTCTGGTAAAAAAATTGACCGGCCACACAGCGCCCCCCAGCCGTCACGGAATATCTCCTCTGTTTCTTCTAGAAACGGTCTCAAAGGAATGCTAAACGGACAAGTCCCAATTGGGAAATGAAATTTTAGGTCTCACTAAAATCCTAATATTATATCCAGTGTCTGCAATGGGATATATATGCTAACATTGCAATACGGTCGTTGTTTATTAGTGTAAATATTATTGCATTGTCAGTATTTTGTATGGGTAAACACAGGTTCATACAGATTTCTTTTAAGCCTCATTTATACTGTTATTAACTTGCACTTAAAAAATAAATTGTAGTCCGGATATTTAATGTTATTTTTATGATTTTAGACTGTAATATTGTTAATTTTCCAAATTACATGGTAATTTTGTTAGATATTGTTATTTATATAAGTTAATATTCATACAAACTAATCTATGTGACTAAGCAATTACATTTCTTAAAATTGCAGAGCGAAGAAGGTCTATTAATTGAAATTGCGACCAGAGAAGTGACTCTATACTTCTTTCACTTTAAGCACATAGCGTTGGAGAGGATAGGGCAATATCTTCCAGACGGTGATTAGTTGAAAATTCAGGCAAGTTTACAAAGGAGAAAAGTCGACACTTTCCCATATTAGATTTATTTGGGATAAATAGAAATGTGTATTACTATACTTTATTCACCGAATAGATGGAGTACGAAAAATGCGTGATACAAAAACTAAGCTATCTATTTCTTGGTAAGAACCCCCGAATAGCCCGTTGCAAACGATGTATATTTAAAAAATCATATTAAAGGCGCCTTTTAAAATTCAAGAAGCGATTATTCGAATGATGCTATATATTGTTTAAATAAGGCTGAAAATAGCACCTGAAGTTTTTAGATTAAATTTATGTTTCTTGCTAAAACAAATGTAACAATTGCGCTACTAAAATAGGAGAGAAAGATAATAATAGATTAAATTCATGGATATAAAATGTATAACAAAATGCGTCAAAGACGCGCAATGTTTATATATAATCAAACATAACCACAACATAACCCCTTTATTTCTCTACGGGGTTGCGTATTTTTTCATTTCAGTTTTGATCTCGTCTTTTTCCTCTATATTCCATGTTTGTGTCTTTTTAAAGACTCAATTAGCACATAAAATATAACGAGCAAGGTAACAGTGTCAAGTGTCAATATACTTTGTATTTATAGTAAATGTACAATATACAGAACGTTCAGCACGCTTTTTGGTGTTGTTTTTTTTTGTAGTGCTGGCATTTTGAAGGTGGGTAATCACTTCATTTTTATTAATCATTTTTAGATCTATAATTAAAACATTTTCTAAATAAAATAAAACCGGTGATTTCTTTTTGTTACGGCACAAGTACCTTTTTAATAACATATTACACACCGTTTTACTAAGAAAAATTATACTCTTCTGAGAATATTTTAATTTTCCACCTACGCCATCTTTAACATTATTATTGTTTGCTCCACTTGAAAATAAAAATCGGATTGCAATATACAGCAAAAACATAAAATGAAAGTTTACTTTTCATTATAAAAACTAATACGTTCCCGAAATAGGTTACAAATAGTCATAGCTGGATGAAAATAACAATTTGTCTGTTCTCCAGTATAAAACCGGTTTTGCGCTTGCAGGATGCATGGTCATCACGTGATCACTCCATATGTTCCGTGAACAAAGTATAGAACTCTCAATTGTCAGTGTTGTTTACGTCTTGTGATAGTTTGGTTTCGCTACTTGTGTTCTTTAACACCAATACACAGTATATAGGGAATTGAACGCACTACAATTTTATTTAATAATTTCGGTACATATGTTTCGAGAGCACGTTGTCTCCCATAGTTAACCAAGTCCCGAATAACAAAAAATGTATGTAGCATGCATGTTTATACTAATTATGTACATCTGTCTCTATTTTTCCCTAATCATCACTTGTCTCTAATGTTCAAGAAATCGATACGTCCAGCAGTTAGCTGTTTGCTTAGTTCCTATATTTAATCTTTTATCTGTAAGTCTATTTTCATGATAATTTAGAATGCTGAACGTTGGCAAAATTGTGATAAACATGCTATAGACGATAATAGAATGTACCAGTATGACAATATTCTGAAAGATATGACGGAGGAATTCAGTGTAACACCGGATGGTCCGACTCATCCTATTCATTGTAATGCTTTGATTTGATAAATAACTAAATTACTCCT
Source organism: Osmoderma eremita (assembly GCA_031763485.1). Classification (NCBI taxonomy): domain Eukaryota; kingdom Metazoa; phylum Arthropoda; class Insecta; order Coleoptera; family Scarabaeidae; genus Osmoderma; species Osmoderma eremita. The sequence goes on from JARFOC010000514.1 coordinate 4,837, forward strand.
AATATTTTTGGCAGTACGCGTAGTAGCACAAATGGTTGAGTGTCTGCTTAAAAATGTAATCATCCTGCATCTTTGTGTATGAACAGAACTACAAGTTATTATTGATCTTGTAAAAATATTATTCTTTTTAGTAACATTATTACATTATTAGGGTATCCATATTGCGATTTTTGTTGTAAATATTGGGTTACTTTTGCAATATTCTCATAGGTATAGGATACGCTGGCTTAAAATAAATTTTAGTTAAAAAATACCCCTTACCACCTTGTTGAGTAAAGAACTCTGAATACGCATTTCGGCAACTAAGTTGCCATCCTCAGCAGAAATCCACAAAGGAAAAAATATAATGTCAGGCGTAGCACTCGGAGAACAATCCTGCTCTTAGAACGCCACTTTCAACATTGCTTCAACATTCTTGCGTTCAAATTTTCTACAAGCATTTTACAATAAGAAGTTGTAAACGTTTTCATACGCAGTTGTTATTTTCGCAGTGGCCAACGCAATGGCAACGCAAACGGATTATTCCAGAAATGATTGTAGAAAATTTTGACAAAAATTAGAAAGTACTTATTTCCTTAAAGATCGTATGATGTAGAGTAGACGATGACGATGCAACATTATCAGCGAATTAATGAAGTTATGTCGATTGGTGTTTCTGGAAACATGAAACGTCATATTTAAATGTTACTGGCCAACTTTATCAACGACTGCGGGTATTTCAATTTTGAGCAGTCATTTCCGTGGTTTCATGGCAAAAAGGGGCTCAACATTACAAGCCCACACGATCGGTTAGAAAACTCGTAATTATACATACATATGTACCTGCATACATTCAAAAACGAATGTGTGGTATAATTTCCGTCAAGAGATAATAGTTCATGTGGCATATATTTCATTTCTCAAAGATTTAGCGCATCGAGTTATATATAAGGATATATAAAAGGATTTGCCAATCGTCTGGGGTGCAGACGGAAAATATTTGTACAAATCGTCTTATTTTTGTGTTTGGAATATTCTTCAAAATCTTGGAACATAGATTTATTGCTTGAAGCTTGGTTTAACTACCAATACGCGACGGGCACCTGCAACGTTTTTCTTGGCACCAACAATATGTATACGTAATGTTGTTGCTGGTCAAGATATGTAAGTAAAAATAAATGCAAACTTTACGGAAATAGATACTAAATCAAATCTAAGAAAGATGTCCGCGCATAAGATAAATCTGTAACATTAAAATATTTTTTTTCCTTCACATTACAATGTAATACTAAAATAACATATTTAGAAATTCAGAAATAAATTTGCCCCAGACTTGAATATGAAGAACTTTACATTGAAATAAGTTTAAACGATACAAGATTCGTGTTACCCACAGTCTAGTATCTGGAGATAATTTAAGGCTACTAGAGTACCGCAACTGGTTAGTCATCTGGTCAGACGGATCAAAACTTACCAATTCTGGAATGTTTAACAGAAATACAGAGCGCTATAAAGCAATAGAGAATCTCAGACAAAATTAAGCAAGGAGACCCCAGCATCGTTTAGGATTAAACGTTTGTATGGGCATCTTAGGAAATCGTATCATAGGACAAGTTATGTATGAAGAAACATTAAATTGGCATTTGTTCGCGCATACGTATCTAACAACTTAGATAACAATATTCCATTAAATCAACTATAGCATTTATGGTGGCAACAAGACGGCACACCAGTCCTCAATGCTGTAATTCTGAGGAATTACTTAGGTGAAGAGTTTCCAAACCGTTAGATTCGAAATAGTCGATTTTATGAATCGCCAGCAAAATCTATCGTCTTAAGTCTTCTGAATTATTTTTCATGGGGAGTTGTTAAATAATAATAGTGTGTATAAAAATGATGTCCCACAAAACTTTGAAGAACTTCGAGATTGACTTCGGAATGCCTTGGATGTAATTCCTAGAGCCATAGAGAGGTAGTTCGAAATGTCAACGTGCACGATTGCGCATTAATTAAAATGGCCGGTTATTTGAACATTTACTGTAATTGCTGGTTCATTATTTAATTTTTTATTTATATTATTGTTATTGCCATTTTCCGCAATTACACAATGAGATGATAATATCGAAAGAAAAGAAGAAAATAGAAATAACAATAGAGAAGGAACAGATAGAACAAGTAAGCAACGTTCAATACCTAGGTGTAACGCTCGAAGAAACAGGAACACACGGAATAGACATTGGCAACAGAATTGGAAAAGCAAATAAGGTGTACTATGCGTTGAATATAGGTTTCTTAAACAAGCAAGAAGTGTCAAGGGAGACAAAGGTGAATGTTTACAAGGCTGTATATAGACCGACACTTACGTACGGTTGCGCACCTTGGATATTGACGAACCTAGAAAAAAGCAAGATCAGAGCAAAAAAGATGAAGTATTTGAGAAGAGTGAAGGGAGTATCAAGAATGGACCGCATTAGGAATGAAAATATCCGGAAACAACTAAATGTTATACAAATGGAAGAATTTATTGAGCAACAACAGCTCGGATGGTAGGGGCATTTGCAAAGACTGAGCAACTCAATGCTGGCGAAGAGGGTGTGGGAATCAATAACACAAGACAAGAAGAAACGAGGCATGCCAAAACAAACATGGGGTAATATAGTGGGAAAAATTCTAAAGAAGAAAGGATCAGAATGTTAATAAGCCACCGTACACCCAATGGGTATAAGGGGATGATTATTTTTATTTTAATTTATTTTTACAAAACAAGTGCAAAATTTGGAGACTTTGCAAAAACACACCTTTAATTTACCATTCATAAAATATTCCTTTGATTTTCATTTAAACTCCGGTTAACATAAATATTACGCGGCTTGCTAAACGATCTATTTTCGAAGTTTCTATCAAGATGTAGAAAAATGGTACGATGTGTACCAATATTTTGTACTTCCTGTTATTGTATCTCGGTTCCATAAATAAAATATACTTAACATACCTGGTTTCCCGCCCTTGATGTACGACATTTTTCTATTACTAATGAACGATAATGGAAATGTTTGATAGTTTTAAATTTCAAGGCTGCCTTATTTAATATCAAAATGTATTCTTGTTCGATTAAATCATAATAACAACAACTTTTGTCAATATGTTATACATGGTTGAAATCAGAACGAAGAACTCATTCCGGCGGGGGCAAAATCCAATATGATGCCGATAAGAAATAACGAAGTTGATGATGGAAACAACTAAAACGTCATTTTTAATTAATTAATTTATTTATTGCCCAACAGGCCGAAGCCCAATAACAGGACAAGGAAAATGACAAACTAAAAAGCATAAGCAAAGTAATATAAAATTTTCGAGTACACCATTAGATAGAAGATCAAAAGTAACCTTGAGAATGTGTTTTTAGTTTTTCTCTGCATGGTTAAATAAAAGTGCTAGAGGTAAAAGAGAAAATGAGGTTTTTAAATCTCGAACGTCATTTGTCACAGATACATTTTCTCTCCGGGTTCATAACAAACACAAAATTTAGCGACTTTGCCAAATTTAAACCCCAGTCTACCCCCTCTAACCCCGTCTAACTACAATAACAAGCGAGACTGCCATAATGAGGGTCAAGAATGAATCAGTCTGTATACTATACAGCGTTTTTAATGTGGACATAATAATAAAATTATAATTCAATTATGATAATGATACCGCCAGTAAATTGTGAAACTTGTCGGTACCATGTTTAACATATAAATAGTTCTATAAATTACATTAATAATAAAAGAATAAAAATTCATGGTAATACACAAAACTATAAAAAAGGCAAATTAAATATTAATGATTTCATTAGGGTTTATAATAACCATTCTCGTATACTGGATTTTAAAATCCCCAAGCGTGCTTCATTTCTTAAAAATCGGAGTCATTTGTAATACCTATAATTTAGGAAAACTATTTTTTATTATCCTTAAACCCAACTTGTTTTTATGGGATCCAATTTTTAGCTGATATTCTTCAATAAATTATCTCTATTATAATAACAAGTAGAAACCATTTGAAAGTTAGTAATTAAGAAGTAATATTTGAAAATATATTTATAAAAATATGTATGATTTTCTGGTCGGTAATATATCTAAAGTGGAATAATTTCGAATCATTTCTTAAATAATTAGATGCAGAACCTCAAATAGTTAAAACTGTAGGAAGTAATGGATTCGAGCAGGAAAGTATATGTCTTAACAAAAGGGTTTTTGGCAGAAACGAGTCTTAAATATCAAAATATCTTATATTGAACCCTAAGTGATATCAAGATTGGCTTGGGAATGCATACGGGAACTGAATGTGGTCACGGAAAGCAAGAAAGTTACTTTAGTGTAGGTGCCTGGGCATTCAGGAATTGTAGGCAATGAAAGGACGAATTTAGGATCATCGTCTTCATACGTATGCCTAGAACCTTCCCTGGGAGTGTCTAGAAATATAGTACCATGACAGATACGAAAATGGGTACAAGAACAACATAAAGAATACTGGGAAAATACAACCAGGTAAAACCTTTATTAAGGAGGCATCAGTAAAGAAGACTGACAAACTACTAAGTCATAGGAGGAATCCTCTTCGTTCAGTAATAGGTCTCCTCACATCACACTGCGCACTGAAAGGACACCTACAAAAAGTTGGGGTCTTATGTGAATGCAAGACCTTAGACCCTACAAGACAGGCTATCTTTGGGAAACCGAAAATGAACCCAGAAGACTATACAAACCAACGGGCCAAGGCTCTGTACAGATTGGTACAGGGCACAAGGATCTGGGATAGGGCATGGGTACAAGATTAATACAAAAAGGCAATTGACTGATGTGTTCCCGGACACTTATCTGAAACGGCTCCCATAAGGAACAAAAAATCACTAGAATAAGTAACATACGCTTTTTGTGGGATGAAACAGAGTGACTGTATTGTATTAGAGTTAAAGAGTTAAATTTATTGCCGGAAAAGAAACATTCTCTATTCTAGGAAATATAACTTATTGCTAGATTAATTTCGAAAGGAAGCGACACTAAATTTCCATTACAATTTGTTTTTCCCACTGACCGTCGTGCTGATAAAATACGAATTATGTATTGCCAAAACTCACAATTAAACGCTTAATATATCATGCCGGAAAAAAAAGTAATTGATCTGCTTATATTGAAAGATATAACAAAAAAAGAGTTATCAAAAATGGAACGCATTTAAATATTTCTTATAATTATGGAGTTGTCATGCATGTTTTAGATATAGGATTCTATAAGTGAACTAAAAAATAGTCATGGAATATAAAGGAAAAAAACCTTCGGGATATCGTACGTTCTTAGGATATTACCAATAATAATTTGGCCAAATTATATTAGTAAAGTTAGCAAGGACTGTGGGGCAGCACGATAAACACACTGTTCGGATTACTCCTCCCGCATAAAGTATTAATTAATTCGGGAGAACACGTGTTTCGGGAATCCACGTATTCCCGAAACACGTGTCATCCCGAATTAATTAATACTTTGTGCGGGAGAAATTATATCAGAAATTTAATCGCGTCTTTAATGTTTTGTTAAAGATATTTCAAACACGCCACATATGTTGCTGTGTTAGTAAGATGCGGAAGCAAGGGAAATACATTTGGTTGATGTGATTAACTAAAGTTAATTACGCGGTTAATTTTTAAAACACGGGAACTTTAATATGTTGTTAATAAATTAGGATTTTTCAATTTTCAATATAGCCATTCAATTCTTTAACGTTTTATTAAAAACAAATTTAATCTGTAATTTTTTAAATTTATAATTATCCGATTAATTACTTTGACAGTAAATTTGATAATTCCATCGCTACCTTATTATTTCTCAACAAATTTAATAGAGGACTCTGGGCTGCATTTTTGTTCCAAACTCTTTAGGGTCAAGGTTTTTTTTTTAGCACACAAAACTCAGACCAACACCGACTATTTCTCCTATAATTTAATTCCATACACTCCGACTTTCTTTATTGTTACGTTTTCCCACGTTACATTTTCTCGCTATTTTATATTTTTCATTAGCACTAACACACGCGAAATTATTTCAGCGTTCGTCATGAATATGTATTTTTTAACATTTCAGCTTTTGTACATTTAATTATGCGCGGCCTCAAGAAAGAAAGGCGTGTGCGACTGTGGTCGTACGTATACCTAAATCCTCATCTGGTAAAATTAATTATTGTTACGATAAAAAAAAAGAGGTGAAGTTAACATGAAAAATCCATTAGATATAAATTCAGTAATAATTCCCGAATTTGCATTGAAACACGATATAAAAGCGTACTTCTCGGCAATCGAGCAAGACTGACGACAGATCACACTCACACGAGTCCCGTTCCGATGTTAAAAACGGAGACTAATAAATTTCAAATGCACAACAAAGGTTCGGTAACAAACTCTGCTGTCTCGCACTGGAGACATTCGGTAAACAACGGTTGGAAGCACTAACTTTAGACCATACATTCCTGTTAGTCTGCTATTATATTTTTAAAGGAGAATCAGCAACAGTAGAAGGACGCTTGCTTTGCATTTTGTTCGGGTTTATTACGTATACCGTTAGCTTCGCAGCATGCTTCGTCCCGTATAGGCTTTTTTATCTGCTTTTTACCGATATTCGGATACTTTGAACGCGTAGGTATCTATAATAATTTTTAGGGCACAAACGACCTAGAAAATATGTGTTGTTCCTTTAACAGAAATTAGTTACAGTTCATGCATAAACAGTGCCCGCCTAAAGAACGGAATAAATTCAGTAAAAGCCAAATAATTTTTTTGGGAAAAGATCCTCCAACAGTTTTATTTGTTGATAAAAATACACATTTTTGCTTGAAAGTCAATAGTCAACCATCATTTGTTTTTTAGTAACGACGTCATCAACTTTTTTCTTAAATGGTAACTTTCTATTTACTTCTTGCTTTTAAGAGATCTTTTCGTTGTCTAATCGATAGTATAATAATGTTGCAGCCTTACATAGAAAATTTTCGAGTAGATGATAATTGAATGTTAGAAACCACAGATTTTATCATTAGCAAAACATTAACAAAAGCAACAATTATTAAATTAAGTAAATTTCTGTTTTCTTCCGGGCTTAACGGTCGTGGTTCATGGAAATTTCTTCCAAATGTTTCATATGCAACCGCGGCAAACATGTTCAGTGGCGAGAAATTATTCGATATGAAGTTTTCTCGAAAAACGTCTTGTCACTAAGTTGACATTTAACAAGTAATATTTAAGACAATTTAATATTCAAGCAAGAAACCAAAATCTAAATTTACACTGATGCACAGTGCTTTATTCATCTTCCAACCCTCCATTCGAATCTGCCGCCATGATAACACCACACCCAGCACGAGCGCGCAAAACCTGACACCAAACTTTCTTTATTGTACGATTCTCCTCCTTCCTATTAGAATTGTTAGAGGTCTGGTAAATTTCAATTGCTTCCCTTTGGAAGAAATTTGAATGGACCACGGTCCATAAAGTCGGAAGAAAACACCGGTAAATACCGGTCGTGAAAGGCTACATAGCTTCATTAAATTAAGTGTTCGAACAGCTATCCAACGACTTCTGGGCAATACCCAACCCGGTGTAGAAATTCTTCTTATTGATTCTGAATCATCTTTGCGGGTTAATTTTGCGCATTTCATCTCTAATGCGATTTTGCACTTCAGCTAAATTTTGCTGTCTGTTGACAAAGGCTTTGCACTTCAAATGACCCCATAAAAACAATTAAGAGGTGTACGATTCTATCTGTCCTACCAATCCACCTCCTAGGAAACCAATTGAAAATCACGCGTTTAGTGCGTGCACAGTGGTTCAGAATAGCAAGTTCGCGACAAAAATCTATAATTTCTTGTAGAATAGAAATGGTTTTTTCAGGACAATGAAATCAACTATGAAGGATTTCATCCACATAAAGGAAAAAAATATTGAGCCCAAAATTAGGAAGTAATGATGGACGAAATTACAAGCATTAATTTGGAACATAAAACGTTTTTTTTTTCAAATTTCTATTGTCTATAATAACTGTTTCATTATTTAAACTTTAACTGCTTTATTTAATAAATCCTTTACACTTGATTTTAATTTAAAATTGATTTACAAAATATAAAATTCATTTATTTAATTCTTTTTCAGGAACTAGCAAAAGTAGCAGCTGAAATTTATAGCGATAGACTATAAGGATTATGTACGCTAAAGATGAACTTCTATCTACTTGTTGATAAATACCGAAATTCGTCCTGGATCACTATAGCGACCTCTTGCTAAAATAATGCGGTATTATCTGTAAGGTCAGGATCTTTGTCGTTTGGAAAAATTGCTGTCAGCGCTGGAGTAAGGCAATTTTGCAAAAAGAAAACTGTAAATATCTTTCTCCTGTCGGGGTTCCCTCAAAGAGGAAAGGCCCTACTATTCAGTTATCAACTATTCCAGTCCACACATTTAATTTTCGTGAGTGTTGAGAATGCGCTTCAATGACGATCCAATAACGATTTACCAAACTCCAATATCTAGGATGTTGACGGTTCACTGTGCCATTAACACAAAACATGATCTCATCCTAAGAAAAGATTTTTGCCGGTGCAAACTTCGAATTATTCGACACGAATCGTTATTTTCCAAAACTGGTCGGAGATGTTTTCGTTGAATGCTTGCACGAGTTGAAATTTGAAGGGACGATATTTTTCCTTCCTCTTGATACGCACTGTTGTCTGACTAGCTTCATTTTCTAATGCAACCAATCGAGACGTATTTGAAGATTCTCGTCCATACCAAAAAAATGTTAAGAATCTTCAATAACTGTTTGACGTCCAGGTTTTGGAATATCTCTAACATTACCAGTTTACACTCAATTTTACTGACTATGGTTTGACTGATAGGGCGATCTGGATATTTTGCATTAAACAAATTGCAAACTTCCTGGTGAGTTCTAGCCTTATCTCTACATCCGATGAGACTTAAAATTTCAATCCTTCGTGTGCAAAAGGATAAAATAAAAAATCATAGAGGCCAAGTTAAAAATCTAATAACAATCTATTGATATATGTTAACCTTCCCATGTTAATTAAAAAGAATCTATTTTGCCCAGAATTATTAACTTATTGCCTTTATCTACTTCTAAGTAAAAGGAGATTTTTGATCGAAGACCATCCAGGTTTCCTCTCTTTTTTTGAATCTTGTGCGCCTCTTTTATGAAGCACTTCTAAAGTTCATCAAAAATTTTGGCGGTATTTCAGACCTTTATTTAACAAACACAGTTCTTTATTATTCAAAGTCTACCATGATTGATGACTAGTGTCTTTCAAAGGCATCATATTGAAGCGGTAAGACGTAAGAGTATCTTTGATTTAGTTCTTTGCAATTTCATGTTCCGAAAAAATATATGTATATCTTTTACATAATTGTTACACAATTCGTCATTTTTCTTAGCACCCTAAATTTAGTGCTTTAGTAATGATAAATCCAACGTTTGCAGATAAGTATGAAGGCATTGGTTTTTGCACTAATATAAGCTACAAGGTAATGTAGTACACAGCGATTGGATGGTTTGAATTTGGTGAGGATATAGACGTTCATTTCAGGGGTGATCACGAATTTTCATTGTTCAAACTTGTCCAAACTAACTGCCACATGTTTGATTTTTATCGTTTCAGAAAAAAATCTGCATTTCTCAAATGGTTAATTACAGTCTTGCTGGTGTTTTAACAATTTGATTAAGATATAGAGTTATGGATAGGAGTTTTATTATTTTTACAATTTGATAAAATAACAATAACATTCACCACTAGATTGTCCTTACCTTAAAGTTGGTTTTTGAAATATTATATTACATTGGACATTTGAACTATATTATTTATTTACTTATTATACATTGTGTCAACGAATTTTCTGCAAAATAGGGAAAACTTTTTTATGTTGATTTAGGAAGAAAAATATTGCCCATAAATGCTTTCGCTAGCATTAAAACTTAGAACAAATTGGGAACCGCTTCATTTATGGCTTTAATTTTATAATGCGTGCTTACTTGCTATGTCCAACTGGTTAATTAAATGTATTCCTTAAGGGTCTCTGACTAATTAGTAATTATCGTGATGCTTACTTTGCAGCAGTGGATTTATTTGGTAAAATGTTATGAAATTGGAGGTATTACGTACCAAACGCTCATTAAGTAATGTAAAATATCCTACCGGTCATGATACAATAATACTTTTAAAAGTATAGTCCAAAAGGTTAGAAGGATGACAAAAACGAAGTATTATAATGAAGATGATGCGGTTGGTTGATGAAAATCCAAAATTGTGTTTGCGTAAGACAGCTGCATAACTTGGAGCATGGATAATTTTCAATGGATTTTCAAGATTGTGCGTTTGGATTAGAATTTTGTTTAGGGATTGGAAGGAATATTATGAACCATCCCTCTGTAAATTTGTGGTGTGGGAATATAGTAGATAATATTATTGGACTTTAGCATTAAATCTCGAAGTAGGTAGATATATGAAGTATATATAATTGGTAGTCACAAAGGCTATACATAATCATTAATCAGAAAACAAGTATTCAGATGGAAGATCGGATTTAACGCCACATAAATCAAAAATCAAAACAATTTATTTCTGAAAAAACGGAATTTACAAAGTCCTTGCGTAAAATGTAAACAATAACGGGTTCCTTTTCTAAATTTACCTACTGAAATACTAACAGCACTGAAATCGGAGCTTCCGAAAAATAAACCATTCCGAAAGACGACGTATAAACGTAAACATAGTCGACTTGACAAATTTTTAACGATTATGTCACTTTATACAGGTGTTCCGCACTAGTCGGGTCGTAAAGAAATCAGTGCAACATCTAGATCTCGTAAAGACCGCGGCGTTGAAGTAATACCGTATTTACCCCTCGTAAAATCAACCAGAAGTGTGTAATACACCGAACGTCACATAAACTTAACCGGTACGTCTGAGTTAAGGCAACGAGCGCCCGACGCGGTACGAACCACGCGTCTCAATTGCCGGGCGTGCGTCAGACAAGGACGCCCATACTCATAAGCGTCAAATCGTGGTGTCATAAAGTTGAGGCCGAAAAGGCTTTTTTGGAAAGAAAAAAGGAATGACAAGAGAAGACGCGGAAGTAAGTCGAACTATAAAGACCGATCCGCCTTGTAAACGTCGTTTAGATGTCTCCCCGGCGTGATAAGAAACTCCTTTCCTAATTATCGCCGTAAGAGGCGAACACCGCGTCGCGTCGGAAGATACGAGAAGGAAGACCGGCGGCAACAGAAAGAGTTTCACGGAGAGAGAGAGTATCGCCGGACCGCAATTGTCCCCGCAGAAGTAAAGGGAATTGGTTGGTAATAGAGTGTTTACCAGTGCTCGGTGGGTCGTAATTTCAACTCATTTGTGTAGAAACGGTCTCGCGTTATTATTACGGTTATGGTTATTGGCCACCTGTTCGGCTACTGATGGACATTTATTATTGAAAGCGAACAGAAGGCGACGATATCCGCTTCCTCTAGCGCAGCGTTTGTAACTAGATTGTAAGGAAGAACGGCTCATTATTTTATGTGCTGGGGGAGTGATTGCTAAGTATTTAATTAACGCGAACTACATTTATCGTATTAATAATGACATTTAAAAACTGTTTCCTTCTGCATTACAAATCAAATATTTTTAATGATTTTTAACTTTAAAAATAATTAAAATGAAATTAAAGAAATAAACAACAAGAAAGCATTTGAAGTAATCCGGGCGCACAGCATGCTTCACAGAGTGGATCTTATGTCAACTAAAATTAGCTAGGAACTTAAGAACATAAAATACACAAAAACAAACTTTTAAAGGTTGCTTGCAAAACTATGGAAGCTAATTACATCCTACTTCTATAGGTATTATTGTGAGGTGCGTTGGCTATCTCGCGCAAAAGTAATTCAAAGAGTGTGTCAATTTATAGAAGACATCGAAATCTTCTTGGTGAAGATCATAAGAGGCAAATTTAATTAGGCATGATATCCTTATTGTTAAATTTAGTTGATTTTTTTGGAAAATCGAATGTTTTGAATAAATAAATGTGTTGTATATAACAGCACAATGGTCTCTAAGTCAATGCGTACTTTTATTTTTATTAACAACTATTAAACTAGTATAAATTCCCATTTCCTAGTTTTTACAAAAAGGTTCTTACATTTTAAATAATTCAACGTCCCAAATTTTGATTTCAAATTACAGTGAACTATAGTAATTAAATAGAAAATACCGACCACACCGGCCACAAAGGCATTAATTGGCTCAAAAAGAAACTAAAGCAATTCATAAAAAATTAGTGCTATGGAAATCAAATTTGCAAAAAAAACTATGTTCGGCATATTTATATTTTAAATGATTTCAACCCTAGAGTTAACATTGGAGCAAACAAGAATCTATTCACTACGCGATTAGTTGGTTTGATGAAGGAATTTTATTTATTTAAAAAAATCTTGATTTTTAGATTATGCAATTGGATTGTGAACTAACGAAAAGGAACGATTCGGAATGAAACCGTAGATTAATTTTGGTTGTGTCGAGGTGAATACTTTGCCAAGCTGCTGTCAATCGTAACATCATATTCATGTCAAACGGGATTCTCTATATTTTTTCTAATGAAATAGAAATGTAGAAAGAAGTAGAAAAGAGCTACAATTGGCAGTTTTTTCAATGACACTTAGATTTGAAAAACTTTATGCTAATAAACCGGTACATTCGTTGCATTAAAGATAAATTAATTTAAAAATTAATCAAAGTAGGTGCATATATAATACCTACACAGTATTGGAAAATACAGACACCGCAAATAGATTTAATAAAATTTGGAACATATGCTTCGACTGTTTGTTAGCTCTCATTGACAACCAAATCCCAAATTTGGTTGCAATTATTTCATAGGTGCATATATGTTTAGTAAAGCTCTTTTTTGTCAATTACTTCTTTTTAATTTTTGGTAATAATATATTTCTTACCAACTATTTTACCAGTTCAAAAAACTGTCTGCATTATTTTATAAAACAAATAGAAGGAAAAGCGCTAAGAAAGCCGTAGCAACATAAACTTTGGAAACTTGTGTTCCAAAGGGTAAATACAACATCAATGTATATATTCTGGTAAGTATTTACTTTTTTTGAATATTCAACCCCATGCAAAGAATTTAATGAAAGTGGTTTCATGTCGTTTGAATGATTTAATATGAAATATCAAAAACAATGTTAGTTGAAATTAGCAACAAAAGTTATTTGATTTAGTTGTATTAACGACAAACCAGAGCTGTTAATTATTTTGTTAATTCAAGACAATTTTTAGTTTTGAAATAATGTGAGTTAGCCAACTTTACGCTTTAGCTTTGGAGCGAGCGGTAACCCGTTTTGACCTGGATAATTCTGTTGATGATTCAGTTGTTAAGTTAAAGATTTTTCAGGAATAATTGTTGTCGTATCTCTCAATTTGTGTACAGTTTTTATAATTTTGATATACTGAACACGAGATGCTTTTGTAGTTAAGATTTTTTATGTTTTTGACGTATCAAAAGCATGGTGATTGGTGGGGATGGTTTATCAATTAGCGTAAACAGGTAAGCAACTAATGTGAGTCGACAATTATAAGATGATCCCCATAATAGTGTATTACATATTTTTCTCCTACCAAATACTAGCAAGCAGAATTCTCCAAATGTAATGGGTTCAAGTTATCGCGATTATTAACCAGTTATTCGAAATTTTGCATCACAGCATAGTCAACTCCGTAACGCACTAGGCTGGATTAATTTAATATGAAATCTTTTTCAAACTTGGTTCTTTTACATATCAGAAGTTACTGAGAAAATTACATTCGTAGTAACGGTATATTTTCAAAAATAAAATACGGATTGATTCGTAAAATTAGTCTGTAATATGTACATATGTATCTTATTGTTAGTGGAAGTAAGACAAAGACGAATCAGAACTTGCATTTTTCAGAAATAATAAGCTTTAATGCACATATGCGGGAAAGCAGTGATTGATCATGATTTGATAATTGTTAACCGAAACTGGCAATCAAAATCCCATTTTAATAAACAAACAACTCTAAATACTTAAATAAGTAAATAACAAAACTTTGGGCAACCAATCTGCCATTCTCAGAATCTACAAAGGGAGGCAGTATTATTGGCTATGGTAAAACTTTGGGCGATATGCTCTTCACCAAATCACCAGTGTATTCGTATGAATCTTTTGATGTATGGATGTCGTTCTAATTTTATTTCAAACCGCAGATCTGATGTTTTTTGGATGAAGTCAAAAATCTTATTTGTGAGCGGGCAAATGATCTTAATTACATTGGATGAAAATTTTGAAAAACATCTACTGTTAAATCGACGCTTAATATTGTGATTTATTTCAAGCACACACATAGAATGGTTTTTGATGTATTTTGGGAATCAAATTAAATCGAAGTAGATCTCATGGATTACTTTTAAAACATTGAATTAGGTTAAAAAGGAAAGAACAATGCAGTAATTGCGAAAAAACAATAATTCTAATTTTTCTGGCGATTATAAAATATGTAAAAAGGAATATTTTTCAAAGGAGGAGTTGCTTTAGAATAAATTAAGCAATTTCTAAACAATAATAATTTTGGGTAAAGATTGCAAGGACTGTGGGGCAGCACAATAAAGACACACTTCGGATTACTCCTCCCGCACAAAGTGACGACACGTGTTTCGGGAATACGTTGATTCCCATTATCAAGTCGAAAACACCCGAAACATCTGTCGTCCCGCATTAATTAATAGTTTGTGCGCGAGGAGTAATCCGAACAGTGTGTTTAAAATTATTTTAATTATTTTTAAATGGATGGATTAAATTTTATAACAAATTCGGCCAAACAAATAAAATAATAAAATTTACAGTTTTAGGGGGTTTAAATACAAACGTTTTATAATATCTGACTTTTAGGTTAGGTCATGTCAGTTAGATGAAATCTTTTAATTATTGATTTTTAAAAATATATTAAATACGTGGATTAGATGTTGCACTGTTGGTTTTTAAATTAAATTTCTTAAACAAGAGGAATATGTGCAAATTGGATTTAAATTAAAATTAAATAATAAAACTTATTAATGTTATGTTGACAAATTTAAATGTCATAGCCTAAAAGAAAACAATATGAACGCTTGGATGTTTTGAATTCTAATTGATTACAATTTAAAAGTAAATTTAAACTTCCCTAGTTCGAGAGTTTGTCTGTCGTTGGGTAATAAACTAATCCATAGAACTGGTTCTCGGTTTTGAAAGGTATATTATTGGCAATAAGGCGAGTTGGATTTAAACACAGGTCTTCGCGAATAATTTCAGGGCGTTTATATCAAAGAAAATGAAGCCATTCAAAGCAAGTCAACTCGACTGTAACATTGGCGGTGCACAAACGGATCGCTACCAGGGCGAAATTTATGGCCTATATTATAATTATAGGGAAAACGGCACTCAACGGCTAGGTCATAAAGTATATGCAACGGGCGGCTTGTTTATTTTTCATTTCGCGTAGGTACCACGGCCGACGGCTCTTTAGTTTACGACTAGCATCTCGTGAGGGTTTAATAATAAAAGCGTTTCGAACGTAAGAGGGAAATAGAAAAAAAGAAAATGAAAACAAACTAATACTTCGCGTCTGATTTTACGTGCGACTGTCAACTAAATAGAGGAAGTAATAATCAGACACTGACCTTTGATATCCGATGTGAATTCCGGTGGGACCTAAAGGGATCCGGAAGAAGTCCGGAAACGGCAAACCATCGGTCACTTCGGAAGAGTTGTTATTGTATTTATTGGTGGCAACGTAACATTTGACGAACTTCACGTGTATGTGTATACGGTTGTATATTGTTTGTATAATGTACTCTGTACGTGTATTGATTTTATTAAATTAGATAATTCATGCGGTCGTTCCTGGTTATAAATAGACTCGGAGATGTAGCACGATGAGAACGACAATTCGGACAACTCTGACAGATTAGACAGTGCGACTATAGAGATCTTGAGTATATGTTCTGTTGAGGTAAACTCTTGCAGAAGACATGTGATATCATTGATATCGCGGGACAAACTTCTCTGATTGCTAAACGTGAGTTAAGTGTTAGAGAATGCTTTACGGCTTGGTCGGCGAGCGCTCCGCCCGATCGTCGGGAGGGTGACGCGCGGGGATACCCTGAGCACAACTTTATGGGCGGACCATCGTGCAGTGGTCCCGCTCCTGAGCGTGGCGGCTAGGCCGTCCACGACGAGGACGGAAAATAAAGGGGACGCAAGATAATGGTTGACGCTCCCCGCTAAATGCTTTATGTACGTCTCTCTCGTTCGCACCGCGATTTATGAGTTCACTTTCTCGCTCGGACACGCGTCTCCGAAATGCTAGTGACGTAATATCGGGTCACGTGAACGCGGTCGACACCCAATCCTAATTTTAGGCGCCAACTTGAATCGCCTCTCTTTTCCATACACCATGCACACACACGTACGGACGTTGTACGGTCGGATCTCGCGGAATATATACTCTGGCGCGTCGCACGACAAAAACTTGAACACACATACGTGTACGCTCGCTGCTACGACAAGCGGTGCCGCTCGCTGGAACACAACACGTATGGGCGAGCTAAGAGAAACGACTTCTCGTGTTTTACAACTTTATTAAGCGCACATAATTGATATACACGTGACTCCTGATCGTATTTAATCCCGGCGCGTGTTTAGGAAGGGATTTGCGAAATTAAACCAAATTAATGTTACATACTTTAAATTGAATTAAAATTCTTTTCAATTTTAACCAAACAATTTCTACCTTGAAAAACAATTTAGAATAATACAAGAAATAAAAAAGGCTGATTTATATTTTATTTAATGGTTAAGCCGGATGAAGGTATACCGTCTGTATCTAAGGCAACAACTTGTCGCATGCCTCGCTATGTGTAGTTTCCTCGTATTCGCGATTTACAAGACCGACTATGGCGCTATTAACTTTTCCACTATGGTGGCTAACAGAGGGACAAGTATAGCTTACAGTGAGCAAAGGCGTTTTAGAACATAGTTAAACATAGTGCTACTTTTTGTAATATCTGAGCTGTTGTTACAGTTAGACATAGAAATAAGTAATATCATGTTGTATTATAATGTATAACGCATTGAGTAAGAAATTCCTATTGCAGCTATTTATAATTTGGTACTAGGTATATGACGCTGAAATTTAATCACATAGATTTGAGAGATTAGCGTATATCAAGTGTTGCCAGGTCTATCGCTTTTACGGTATATCTACTATTTTCCCACTGAAAATCCCCCTCTACCACTGAAAGGTAGAGATCTACCGCTTTAGTAAATAACATAGGTTTTCATTTCAGGTAAGTGGCAAATGCTACATAGTTCATGGAATGAATACGACAAGAGATCCCTAATAATCGAGTTTTGGAGTAATATTAAAACTGAGTGTTATAGAAATAATATACAAGTCTACATAGCTCTGAGCAATTTTGCTTTAAATTTACAACACCCTTCTGCGAATTTTAAAAGAATATTAATTTTGTAGACAGGAAGGACTGTTCGAAATATCGTGGCATATCACTAATCTGCGCGACAAGTACGAGATGATTCTGGGGGCGAGACTAAGAAATGCTGTAGAAGAGAAACTACACGGGGCCCAGAGTGGCTTTAGATCAGGGCATAGCACACAAGATCACATCTTCACAACTAGAACCATAACACGAGTTTTTAATGTATGACAATGTATGATGTATGTGTTTCATATACTTGGAGAAAGCTTTCGACAAGGTGATACGACAAAATGTTTGGAAGGCACTAGTGAATAATGGGATAGACTCCAAACTAATCGAAGGAGTTAAGTCAATATATGTGAAGACCACAAATATAGTAAGGACCCACAACCAAGAGACTGTAAAGTTTCAAGGAAGGCAAGGACTAAGACAAGGAGGCGTTTTAAGTCCAGTATTATTCGTAATTTCCATCGATGAAATCATAAAGTGCTGTAGCAGAAAATGCGAGAAAGTAGTCCTAGGATACCATAAAATGAGAGCATTTGAAATAAGTGAATGTGTGTTCGCTGATGACATTGCAATAATGGCAAACACAGAGAGCAACTTACAATATAATTTGGACATATGGGTCAAAGAACTGGAAACTAAGGGAATGACAGTTAACATAAAGAAGACTAAGACCATCGCGATATCCAATGTAGAACGGAAAATATGCATCAAAATTAATAACAACAACATAGAGCAAGTGGAAAATTACAGGTACGTAGGGGCAAAACATCTTGAGTAAAGTTCGACCAAGAAAGCAACTATAAAATTATGCCATAGTACGAGGAACAACTTTATTAGTAAAAGGGAAATCAGCGTAAAACCTAAGATGACAGTCTACAAAACGATACACCTACCTACGTTGGTATACGGTAGCGAAACATGGGTACTTACAGACAAATTGCGAAGAAGCATACATGCTACAGAAATGAAGTGCCTAAGAAGAGTAGCAAAAACTTAGTAATACCATCACCAAAAATCAAAAATAATATTGGACTCAAAATGCTTCCTTGAGGAACTCCTCTACTGAAGGGTAGGCTAGAGGATTTAACAAACCTTTTTTACCCGCTGACTGATTTTGAACATTCACAAACTGGGTTGTTTCTTTTAGGAAAGATTCAAAACATTGTGAAACAGTGACAGGTATACCATACCAATTTAATTTTGTAATCAAAATATCATGGTCGACACAGTCGAATGCACGAATCAAATGGCAAAAAAGCGCCTATAGGAAATTGACCATTTTCCATACCCGACACAACAATATCATATAGAGCACGTATGGCAGTCATTGTAGCGTGATTAGTTCTATATGCATGTTGTTGCTCACTTAAAATATTGAACGTTATTTAATTTTTGATATACAAATTATATTTTACATTCATATTACTTGTTCCTTGTTGTTTGAGGATTAATTTTCTGTAGTTTTGGTATTGTGGTTGATATAGATATGAATAGGTAGTACGTTATCAGGAAACGTAGTCCATGTTTGGATTATAACTTTTATTTAAGAATTATCCCATTTGATTTAAATAGTTAATCGTGCGTCAAAAAAGTGGTACAAATATTTTAAGTTAACATTTCCATTTAGGTGAAGGTACTCAAAATCGTACCACTGCATTTTTTGCGAATTCTACATAATATTTTATCATGCAATGGGACATAATGTATATGCCCCAGAGTATTGTCATTTGCGAGGTAATATTATGAATTAAATTAATGTTGAAGATTTTCTTCTATTTTAGCGTAAATTTAGCAAATTTTTCATATGATTGAATAGATTCTACGAACAAATTTTCGTACGAAACCTGATTCAGTGTAATCGCCGCCTAAACGCGATGCGTATGCGACAAACCGTTGCCCTCTTAACAATACGCACGGTATATGTATACAAGATAAAGTACATATATCACTATTTTCCTTCGACACATGATATCATCTGGCACCAGTTATTTTTAAATCACTGTTACGTTTTTCACGCAGCAGGAATCCGTCCGACTTCCTATTGGATATAATATAAATAATCTAAGTATAATTCTAACAAGAGAGGCGGTAAAGATACATTTGAACAGGAAAAAAAACGGACGGGAAAAACAAAAAAAAACATCAAATAAATAACGGATAAAAACAAACCTATATTATAGAAGAATAGAAATAAATACTATATGAAGCCGTAATAAATCTGTTGTGATGTGTACCAATGAAGCATGAATGAAAACCGCGATCATTAATCCTTGCCTGGGAAGCGGCCTCTCAGCCTCAGAAAAAAACGAACGAGAAAAACTGGTGCAGTATTTTTCGGTATCGCTTTGTAGCCCCTAGATATCTCAATCCGGCGTTTGTGTGTGTGGTAGCCGGATAGCATGTTCTCACTTGATGCTTGTTAGAGTTTATGGGCATCGCACGCTTATACGCGCTCGCATTGGGTATACAGCTGGTGCATGCAAGAGGTATAGCTAATTTATTCCGCAAGTATCTCGTATCTTTGTAGAAGCAACAAACATTTTGCATGAAAAATACAAAAATAGGATGCAATCTATGAGGCGAAGAATGTGACTAGGAGCTCTTTTAAGATACAGGTCATCAACTTCAGGAAATAGTAGCCCGAAATAATTTTTTGTGCGTTGATTGCGTCTATGCTACATAGTACATAACCAGGTGTATTGTGTGGTCCTGAAAGTATATTTATATACACTGCTGAAAATGCTCCAAGGAAGATACAGTATTATCGAGTTTCCGTGAAATGTTGGTCTACTTTACTGTTAATTGTGCTTGAGACTTGACATCAGCAATCAGAGGAACGTAAAAATACATAAAAATGTATACAACAATTAGGTATTTAGTAATTTTATCGAAAATGTAATTTTATAGTAATATATTCATTTATATTCAGTAATTTATAATATTCATGAGTAAAGTTTCTATCCAATTTTTAAGGAAATATTTTGCCTTAATACGTTGTATTAAGTAGAATCTTCTGGGTATGCTTAAATGTATCGATCAATGGCATCTTGTAACAAATTCCATTGCTCTCTTAAGAGATTTTGAAATTCAGGACGGGTTTGAATACTCGCCATAAACTGGGTTAGCTTTCTTTAGAGCATATCCCACACATTCTCTATACGGTTAAGGTCTGGTGATTGGGGATACCGTGGAAGGACATGAACCTGTTCATCAGTTAGCTACTTCTTCATTCTCTCAGTAGTATGTGGACGTGCATTGTCGTGCACACATGGAACTTCTGACCAGGCTGTATGTGCAAATGGTTGGGCAACACGTTGCAGAACTTGTTCAGTGTATCAATGCTTAGTCATTGTTCCATCTAAATAAAGCAGCTGTGTTTTAGGGTGGAGAATTACTTCCGCCCAAATTACTACAGATCCTCCTCTAAAATCATGGACTCCTGAAGGTGTCTGATTAACGCTACTTCTTCCCCTGCACGCCAAACCCTTACTCTTTTGCTCTCTGGCCTAAACCTAAACCTAGACTCGTTCTTGAACAGTATATTATCCCATTCTGCTTGTACCCATTGCAAATGTTCCTATCTTAAACAACGTCCGGGATTGCCCCTACGTAATGCAGGAACTGTAATTGGACGACGACTACGCAGATATGCTTCATGTAGACGGTTCCTGATAATTTGGTCTGAATCTCTTACTCCGTCTAAATTCTGGAGATGGGAAACGAGCGCCCGCGCCGTAATATCTGTGTGCGCCAAGGCTGCATAACAATGTTCCGATCCTGGGGGAGTGTTGTGATGCGTGTTGGACCAGTGTGTCTTTCGGCTACATCGCCTGTTTCCCGGTAACGTGGCCATACTCTACAAATGACGCTCTTTGCGGTGTCCAATTTAGTTGTAACTTGATTATCTGTACAACCACCCTGTAACGTTCCAATAGCTCGCAGCATTTCATTCCTAGTCAAATGGCAACGCTCCATATTCTACTTTTGTAAACCAACGCGTTAGCATTGCACTCAATTAACTTGTGACACATGTCAAACTATATACCAACTGAATAAAAACTAATGTAAACAAAACAGGTTGCCGCAGCATTTAGATGACACTTAACAAGTGAATAATGGAACATAAATAATAATAATGATATCTGGCCCGAAACCAGCCGATTTTTATAATATCCAACTTAATCACAGAATACGTTGAAAGTTTATTTGATCGAGACTGCCTCCAAGATCTCCTAAAAACGTATGTTCCTTAGGCCATTTTGGGTAGGGTGTTTAATAGTTTGTGATTAACTTAAATGAAATAAAATGCCAAATGAATGGCTTGTTCGTGCAGCGTCAATAATAGCAGATTTAATTCTCTCAAAATACCTTTCAAATCGGCTTCACTTCATAAAGGCACTAAAAAATGTGAATTCATTGAAAAACCTGTTTGTTTCCAACAAAAATTATTGAACTAGAAAGCGTTTATAACTGGGTCAATTTTTTACGAAAGTGAATTTGATATTTATATCGTTCATCGAATTCCAGTTACATACCTGAACTTGTGTATGATTTTCAATTGTAGTCGTTTAAACTCTTTAAATATTTTTACGTAACATAAGAATCGGATACTTTCTCTATAAACGACGGACTGAGACAAGGAGGAGGGATGAGCCCAAAACAACAAGAAATAAAAAACTAATAATCAACATAGGCAAACGAAGCTGATAACGAGAGGTTAGCCTAGTTTAGAATTCCTTGCCTACATGTTTATAGTAATGGGGTATTACCATGATCTCGACTAAGTACGGAAGAGGGAGAGACCATTTCAAAATAAAAAAAAATGATTACCAATCGAGTTGTTCAATTTGCGCCAACCGCCAGTGGCGGGGGCATAAAAGTTTACACATAAAATAAATGGTCAAAAATAAATTATAATATGTACTCAAACACTTATCGTATTAAGTCTTTCGTGAAATGTCTGCTAAACATTATGTAACTATGTCCAATGTTGGTCGTTTTCGCGATGCAGGCAACATTTTTAAAACAAACTACGAAATACAATTTACGGCAGCGTATATGCATACACAAGATATCTACCTAAGATTCGCAATTATACCGAAGGTTGTATCAAATCTCCGCTACCGTCCATTGGCGCTAGCAAGCAACTTCAGTTTTCAACATCTATAAAAATTGCAAAACTTACGAATCGTAGAAATTTCCCGCTACGTTGCAGCCATCAGTCACGTATCTAACAAAATCATGAGTCTGCTGGCAACCAATAGCCGGACTTTAGCCATGAGAGCAACAAATTTAAATCAAAGTTTGGGACGGAAAATACTTAGGTAACTTAGAAATAGCTATAACGTTGTCAGATCTAAAATCGCAATCTTTTACAACAATTTCGAAAAAGTCCAACGAAATATTTATGTATAGAGTTCGGTGAGGGTGTTGCACTAAGAGTAGTTTGCAAATGAAATCTTCACAAATTTTCCTGTATATCCTGCAATTATAGCAATTTCATTAATTCTATAAAATAAAACAGAACTTTATGAAGAGATAAATGATTTGAACACGAAGTTACTTATAAATTAAGTGAGTCATCAAGGTGATTGGTAACATTTATTTATTTATTTTATTATTTATTTACTATCTTTGACTGCAGGATGCGAAATTTATTGGTTTAGATTGGCAAAGGTGGATTTGCTTAAAGTCGAATCTACCTAGAATACATGAACTAAGTGACAGAAGACTATCCAATCAAAAATTGCAAGGCTTTGGTTGTGCCACTAGAAAGTATGCTTGCATTGAAAAGATGTGGTTGAATAAATAAATTTGAATAGTTTCTTTAGTTTGTCATAATCTTGTGACTAAAGTTATTGTCACGTTTATTGTATTATTATTCCTCTATTGAAATTAAAAGAACATATGAATGAAAACTGTGAATTACAAATTTTTTTACATGAACTATCTTAGATTATCGTTCTTAATAATATAATCTGAGAAACAAATAAGGTCAGACCGATAATGTAACTGAGATTCAATATAATCACTTGCAAATCAATAGCTCTACATGTCCAAACCCTAGATGATATCACTACATAATGAATTAGTATGATAACCATCAAATACATACCTGACTATTTATCAAGTCATCAGACTTAAAGATTGGAAAAAAGAAGCACTAATTTTATTTCTTTTATCCGTTTATGCTGTGATAATATTTTTGTAGCTTAATCAAGGATTTTAATTAGTGCAGCAATAAATATATTTCATCTTAAATATGTTTTCGAAGAAATTATTTCGTTGTGTTCTTTGATCAAGATGATTATAACTAATACAGGAAATAGTTATAAATCTAGAAAACTTAAAGGAAAGCAATGGAATTATGTGTATAGACGCAAATTTTAGATGAAACCGACCCATCAGTGGTAAGATGCAATTCAAACAAAACTTTTCGAGTTTGAACCTGCTTGTTTTCAAGCTTATAATAATAAGTTTTAAAACAACCAGGTTCAAGTAGGTCTGGCTTATAAGTTCTTGTGTACAAAGCATAAGGTAATATCTCAAAATCAATACCTTGATGGTTTCTTTCTTGAAAAGCTTTAGGTACTGACCTAACACACACGAGTTTAAATATTTTGGAATATACCGAATTGTTTTTTTTGTCGTAGCCTGTGACTTCCGATCAGATGAAAGCAGCAATAATTCTATAATTCACAGTTCAATTTGTAATTTAGTAGTTAGTACAGTTTCCAAAAATAAATAAACTGGGTGTTTAAGTCAATAAAAGAAAATTTTAGCTCAGTTCTTAGAAACTAGCCTGTAATATTCAAAGATGGTTAAGCTTTGTGACTTCAGTTATTGTGTAGAACCTTTATTGTTTTAAAAGATCTAAGACAAAATATTTGGTATAGTATATAAAATGAACCAATATTTAAAATCTTACAGAAGTATTGACACGAAAGGGTTTTAAAAAAATTAAGCTATTAAAGCTTGATTTTGCTAAATTTCTATGGTGGGTTGTTGACACTCCATGCCATCTAAAATAAAACATCAGCACCTTTTCTTTCAATAATTTTAAAAATTCTATTTAATACCGTACACTAGCTGGACTTTTGTTAACGCTAGATATTAACCCAAAAGGCTTGGTTTTTGTTTCTGAGCACACATCAAGAGAGAGTTCTTTCCTCTCCACATTAAGATATATTATTGAACAAATTCTGGTCTATATTTGTTTATAAACTAATACAATAACCTTACCTTGTAACGAGCTTATCATAATACTATTCAGCTGATTACACACTATACTACACAGAGAAAAATCCATATTGCAATATTTACACTTCGCTGTTTGACGGAAATTGTAGTAAATATTCCTACTATTG
>JARFOC010000515.1:0-36740 GCA_031763485.1 Osmoderma eremita
TGTACTAAGAGAAGAATATACCATTAATAATACAAAGTTCACGTTCGCTTTATTTAAGAATACAAAATATTCAACAGTAGATTCCACCCGGATCAATGAGCCGGACATTATCTATTGTTTTTCGAATTTTTTTACGGTTACTATGAATAATTAGGAGATTATACATTCTCTGATCACAATGGAAAAACTAAAGTAAATGAAATGCGAAATATCCTTGAAATATATATAAAGGAAGCATCAATAATTTGAAATGAAATAAATTCACCTAGAACATTACAATTTAACAAAACAATTGTACAAGGTTCACACTCCAATGTACATGGCCTTATTAGTTTTGTGGTCTAATCTCCAAATGTCTCCAAATCTGGAGATTATAGAACCAGTAAGTACCTAAAGAACGCGCTAAGTTTATTGGTATATACAAGGGTGGCACCCACAAAAAGGAATCTAGAATTCCTACTACACGTGTAATACGTTTTCCCACTAGATGTCAGTAAATCAAACAGTTTGCCAGTTTGCGATTCCTACACGAAGAGTATACTTGTCTCCCCATGGCAGAGGTTATGTTTTGAATGTTGCAATGTGTCAAATAAGAAATGTTACAGTGTGGACATGAACATGTGTTAAAATTTAGATTGCTTTAACATAGAATCAGTATTATAATTTATGCTTAACTTATTTAAGAACAGTACACAATGGCAACTGATATAGAAAACATGTCTGCACTTAATTTAGAAGAAAATGGTATCGATGATGATATTGTGGATCCATGGAATGTTATAGGAAAATCTGATGGGGGTGTTGATTATGACAAACTGATCAGTATGTATTAGTTGATATATAAGATAATAATACATTCGATGTAAACATAATCAGTCTAAATTTGTATTCCATATGTTACATATTTTATGAGTACACGTTTATTTTCAGAGCGCTTTGGTAGTAATAAAATAGATCACGACCTCATAAATTATTTTGAGAAAACCATCAGCAAACCAGTGCATCATTTTTTGAGACGTGGCATTTTCTTTTCTCACCGTGACATGTATTCCATATTAAAGTTACATGAAGAGAAAAAGCCTTTTTACCTATATACTGGTAGAGGTCCATCTTCATCGTCAATGCATTTAGGTCACTTGGTGCCATTTATATTTTGTAAATGGTTACAGGATGTATTCAATGTTCCATTAGTTATCCAAATGACTGATGATGAGAAAACTTTATGGAAGGATCTTAAGGTTGAAGATGCCAAAAAACTCACCTATGAAAATGTTAAAGATATTATAGCAGTTGGCTTTGATGTGAACAAGACTTTCATATTTTCTAATTTTGATTATATGGGGTATGTTCTCCTTTCTATATTATAGTTTTAATATGCAAGATCCATCTAAAATTATTGACAAGCTTTCAGTGGATGAGGTTGAAAATTCTAAATTTTAATCTCTAGTTTACAAATTCAGAAGAAAAGTGTGACGTAAATTTTGTTTGGAAACCTGAACAGTCTCACCAAGGGCAAAATGTGAGAAGGATATGTAGACAAATTTTTTTTTTAATAACTAAATTATTGAAATAGAAAATAAACAGAATATCATGAAAGATCCAAACACATGTAAATAATAGAATGGCTAAAATTAATAGGTTATTTCTTTTGTTTGGAAACCTAGACAGCGTAAAATGATAAAAAATATCATTCTTTTAATCATATACGCTGTTGGCGGCACTGCATAGGTTTCTAAACAAAACAAATCGACGTCATCACTTTTCTTCTCAATTGTTTCAAGAGTTTTTTTGTAACATTTAATTCAGCCGTTTATCTAGGCAATCTTCTGTACATTCAAGTAAAACTTGTCACATTGTTTTTAGACGGACCATACATCCTTTTCAAATGAGTTTCGGTTTAATTAATACTAATTTCAATGTTGTATCAGTTAAGATTGCAAGGACTGTGGGGCAGTATAATAAATACACTGTACTGGATCACTCCTCCCGCACAGTAAATTAATGAATTCGGGAATTTACTTTTATTTGCCTCTCTCTGGTAGTTTTTTAAACCTTTCTGTCGCAGTCTTCCCTCCTGCATTCGACACATGTTTTCATACTAAATTATATTTTTTTATTCAATTTTTTCAACCAACAATGTTTACCCTATCCTATCTTTGATTTTCCTATTTTAACTTGGTCTAGTAGCGTGAAACCTCAACTTCGTCTCCAGTACATCACCTTGGTTGCTTCTAATTTTCCTTGCATTTCTTTGATTAATGTTCTTTCTTCTCTTTTCACTAGAGTACAAACATATTTCTTTTTATAGCTTTAGAGATTTTCTTATTCCACAACACTGAATTTATTTGTCTGATCACATCCTTACCCTTCCTTACTATATTCTTTTCTGTCTCTATCCCCCGATGTTATATTCTTCTGTCGCTTTTACAATTCCTTTATCTGTATGCTTGTGCTTGTTTTCCTTTTACCATATATTGAGTCATGTCTAGGATTATTTCCAAACCAGATTTTTCTTTTTATAATCTAATTCTAAATGTTCTATGCTGCTCTGTTAGATGTTACTGTAGTATGCCCGTATATTCAGACATAGTCGACCCATGCAAACTATGATCTTTTATTATTAGACGATTTTCTTTTCTCATTACCTGTAATTTTATGTGTATCCTTAATCTTTTGCTACTTCCCATAGTATAATATTTTTATCACGTCCATATTTTATATGTAAAAATTCGGTGATAATTATTTATCCAAAATAATTCTGTTTGTGTAAACTTATAATAAGAAAGTTATTATTTGCGCCTAAGAATGTTGATCGTCCGAATATTTATTATTCAGTTATTATAATTATGAATGAACAACAACAAACTGTCATTCAAATTAACATTTTTGGTTTCGCATTTTTTACTTTTACAAAAAAAATTCCATCTACTCCACAAAATAAGCTAGTTCTGTAATATTACTCACTAATAAGCATTCCTTTAATCTATATCTGCAAATTTTATACATACATAAATTGAAATATAGCCGCCAGCCTTTTGCGCGTTATAGAAACTTTCAAGGTAATTCTTGGAATCCGTAATGAACATATTTACGTGCAATCGTATCCAAGTAGTTTCTGATTTTTTTATATTTGCGTCATACACTGGTTGCTTAAAAAAATATCACTATTTAGTTCAGAA
Organism: Osmoderma eremita; assembly: GCA_031763485.1. Taxonomy (NCBI): domain Eukaryota; kingdom Metazoa; phylum Arthropoda; class Insecta; order Coleoptera; family Scarabaeidae; genus Osmoderma; species Osmoderma eremita. The sequence continues at coordinate 3,180 of JARFOC010000515.1, forward strand.
ATGTTGAATGAAATAGTGTCCTCATTTGGTTTACTCACGAAGGACCTCGTCGTTAAAATAAACAGAATCATAGGCTTATAACATGTACAGGGTAACACATTAGTGTGGCAAAGTCCGATATATCCGTTATCATATAAGATATCAAAAAAAGTTATTTACGAAAATTGTAGACTGTCTTAAACTTAACATTTTAAAATTATTTTCATATATACAGGATGTTCCATATCACTTGGGCGAACCAAACATACGTTTTCGTAAATGGAACGGCCTATATATTATTTCAGATTCAGATTAAGCTCACACCCGCAATATACAATTTCATTGCATTATACAGCGTGTTTCAGAAGTTATGGTCAATTTTATATGCAAATCACTGTGAGTTCGAGGTCTTGTATACCGCAAATGACAGTCTGAAATTTTTCTTTTACAAACAGCTTTTTATATTGGCCCACTTTTATAGCAAAGTGACATTTTTTTCAAAATTGTCAAAACTGAATACAGGGTTAGTAGAAACTCAAATACATTAATTTCTCAATTATTTTAAACGGTTCAGCCTGTATTTTATATCATAGAAAGAATAGTTCAGTTACTTTCATTTTTATTAAGCACTCACTATATCTAAAGTCATTAATTTCTAAGATATTTTAAAGTCATTTTATAAAAGTGAGATTTTTTGAAATTATTTTAATATAACGAGTTAATCGTGGAAAAATGACAGTTAATGTTTAATACAACTAGAAAATCCAAACAGTTATAACTTACACTAATGAGTAACATTTAATTAATTAACCCAATTGTTTACAATGTACTTCTATAATAAATGTTGAAAATATCAAAATTCATCATTCTGCATTTATCTTTTTAGGCAAGCGCCGGAATTTTATCAAAATATAGTACGGATACAGAAATGCGTAACATTTAATCAAGTAAAGGGAATATTCGGATTTGGCGATAGTGACGTAATTGGTAAAATCAGTTTTCCGGCGATTCAAGCGGCCCCTTGTTTTTCAACAACCTTCCCACACATTTTTGCCAATCAAAAATTGCCATGTTTGATTCCATGCGCCATTGATCAAGATCCTTACTTCAGAATGACTAGGGATGTGGCACCCAGATTAGGATTCGCTAAACCTGCTTTAATGCACTCCACATTCTTCCCCGCTTTGCAAGGTGCTAGAACGAAGATGTCTGCTTCAGATCCGAATTCGACAATCTATTTAACAGACACGGCGAAACAAATAAAGAATAAAGTTAACAAGCATGCATTTTCCGGCGGTCAAGCGTCTGTGGAAGAACATCGGAAAATTGGAGGAAATTGTGACGTAGACGTCTCCTATATGTATTTGACTTTCTTTCTCGAAGACGATACGAGATTGGAGCAAATACGGAAAGATTACAGCAGCGGTGCTTTGTTAACTGGCGAATTGAAAAAGATATTAATAGAAACGCTTACTCCCATAATACTTCAACACCAAGAAAGGCGGGCAAAGATTACAGATGAAGAATTGAAATTGTTTATGACGCCTAGGAAGCTAAATATCGACAATCGATGCATAAATTAAAATGAGTTAACATGTAACGGTATTTTCATCAATGGTTCCGTTTTTTTTTATTTTAATATTTTTAAGTACAAAAATAAATTGTTTTTGCCCTATAAGTTTTTTTTTCTTTCTTAAAGACATGCCATATTGAAAACATATACACGTATGGCCACATAGGAGCGGGAGATTGCTTTGCGAATGGCAACCGCGCATTCGAGTATCGCTGACAACGAGAGGTATCCAGTCGCAGTGTATCATAAACCGAGCAAGTACACGCACGTATGTCCGCACAATTACGCAGTACTGCGTATTCTGAAATCTCCGATAACGGTGAAAAGTAGTTTCTTATATTCATTTTGTAGCGATACAGGAGAAAAATTAATTCTAAGTAGGAAAATAAACAACGTTTCTTATTAAATTAAACAAAGGAAAAATAAACTTTACAATTATACAAAATAAGTTGAAATTCTAACAATGTTACCTTATGGAGGGTTCGACAATACATAAAAATCGCAGGGATTGAGGTCGGTTGATCGAGGTGTTCATTTTATCGTACCCTGCCCGGTAATAACACGAATAGGAAAGGGGTTTTCTAAAAAAACACATTACTAGTGTGGTGTTATGCGCGGGACAACCGTCTTGCATAAACCAAATTGCATCAAAGTCGGGGTTAAGTTGACGGACAGCGGAAATTAGCAGCAAATCCAAATGTGAAGGATTATGTTTGCCATGACAATCCACGTACTCTGCGGTTGTATAAACTAACATAGTGTATCCGAAATCCACGACCACTTGTTAGAACTTTGCGTGCGCATAGACAGATACAAAATGATTCAGATAGGCGTGCTACGGCGTTGCGCGCGACAAGGCTGGCCGGCGGGGATAAATACAAGTATGCCAGATCGCGCTACGTACAATATACCTCTCACACTGGTGAGAGCTGAACATACTGTGTGTTCTCATAGAACACTTTCTGATAGACATCACTTAACACACTTATTTAAGCAAATTTGATAAGAGTACTTATAATTGCACGTAGAGATTAATTGTATTGACGTAAATAACAGACAATATAATTTCATTGACATCTATTTCTAGAAATGATTTTAAAAATAGATTCAAAATAATTTTAAATAAAGAAGTAATCTCATTAATGCGCATCTTGGGAAAATAATTTTTACAATAATAATTTAAACGATATTCATTTCAGGCATGCTTTAATAATAATTTTCTTTATACAGTTTTGCAAAATAAAATGTGTTAAAACTCTAAAAGGTCCAGATAATTTGGACTGTATGTTTAGTTTCAGTTATAATACAAATCAATGTTTATTTTCTGACATATCACAGTTTTATAATGGTAATACATACAATCAGGTATACATAAAATGTGAAAAACAATAGATACAAAAATATATTCTTGATTCAAAAAATCTCTGCTGATAAAATATAAGTACATACTATAATAAATTAGTATCTCTTCATAAGTCTTACTACATTTTGCAGCTTACTAATCGCAATTTCATGATTTTATTTGCTTTGTTCAATAACTATTATATATGTTCAACTACATATTTCTTACACATCTACCTAGCAGTTTTTTATTTAATTTTTTACTCTGCATTTGGATCAAAAAATAGTGCTGAGAATGCAAACAATAGAAAAACTATTCCACCAATTATTGTAACTGTTCTAACAGATATTTTTTGGGCTATCATTCTACCACCTAATACTGCCAAACCTGTACACAATGCGTGTCCTAACACACCCCCAATAATTACACCATAAACATCTTGATTAGCACCTAAGATAATAGTGGTCAGTTGAGATCGATCACCCCATTCTGCTAAAAATGTCAATGTAAATGCTTGTAAAAATACTCTTGATATCAGCGAAAATATGCCAAGTGTTTTACTTCTTTTCACACCACTTTCTGGATCTGCAACAGTATCTTTCTCAAATTCTTCATCTTTTCTACGCAAGTCTGATTGCACTTCTTCAATTTCTCCTTGAGCTTCGGTGTCAGACATATTAAAACCTTCTTTTAACATCTTAACACCAAAGACAGCAAACAATGCTGTACTAATATAATAAGTGTATGCTCTTGGTATAACATTTATTAACCAACCAAAGAGTGCAGATAAAACAGTCATCAAAGCTAATGCAGATATAGCCCCAGCAAATACTGTAAGCCGAGGATGCCGCATGGCCATAATAGCCGCAATAAAAAATGTTTTATCTCCAATTTCAGACACCAATATAACTGATATCGATGCAATAAATGCTTGTATGAAACCAACATTTTCGATTGTTTTTGTTGTAGGTTGTGTAACTGCGGTCCCTGATGCTGACACAGCAATAGCATTTTCTTGTTCTGAAGGTTCTTTTTCACCATTCACTACACAAAAACATGTAACACACACTATGCCTACATTTATCCAATAATAAATTAATTTATAAAACTTAACGTTATTCATGTTGTAGTTGTTTTATTATGGACGTTAATATATATTTGTTTTAATATTTCATTTTAAATCTATTTTACGTATATACAACAAGAATACTAGTATGTGTCAAGAGCAACAATCGTTCACATATTCTTACGTCAATATTCATATTCAATCACTGCAATGAAATTAGTTGCAATACAATTTAAAAATTCCAATTTTCCTGCCATAGTTGCGAAGTAAAATTTGTTTTAGCATGGATATATATGTATATATATATTTTAGCATTCATTGCAAAAGAGAAAACGTTCACTTTTATGAAATTTTAAAATTGTAAATGCTTCAATTGAAAACATGGAGAACATAGATTATAATGGTGGTTCAATGCATAGTACGGTGAGTACCCTTTACATATAACCCTTGTATAATATAGAAACAGGGACATCTTCGGGAAGAGAATAATATATGCAATTGTAAAAGTGGAGATTGTAAAAATACTGTCACACAGTTTCAGAATCTTAATAATAGATCTATTTGCAGTTTCTTTTTCTATATTTGTGTACCTCCAGTATTTTATTGCTTTGATAGAGACTGACATCTGACATATTAAGCCCAATCGCGCAATCTCCGAAACATGTCCCCTACTAATACAGCTGACTGTCATTTTACTTGTCAAATCTAAAACGTGCATAACAAAACAAAGGTAATGGATTAATCTATATAAAAACTAAATTTTGGCATCAACATGCCTTGGTATATTCCACACGTTCCTGAGGGTATAAAGAAAAGAGTTTGTATTTATCTCCTACAAAGGTATTTAGGTCAGTTCTTTGAAGAAAAATTAACTTTAAACCAATTGTCTGTGGATCTGTACAATGGAACAGGGACTGTTGAAGATGTCAGCCTTGACGTGCAAGTAAGTTCGCAATTTGAATATGTATGTTATACCATTGCGACATTCGTCGATTCATTTGTACGTAAAGATATTTTTAAATGCGTAAATGGCGTAATTATATTTCACTTAGTATATAACCTTAAAATAAGAACATGTTTCTTGTTTACAAACAAAACTGGCTCATTTAAAAAGAGTAAGATATTTTGTGTACAATTCCAATCTTTTAAATTCATGAGTGTGTTGTGACTTCATCTTTATAATTTGGTAGGCCCTCAATGAATTGGGAGAGAAGCAAAATTGGCCAATGGAATTTGTTGATGGTTACTTAGAAAAGCTGAGCATTAATGTCCCGTGGACATCTCTTTTAAAGGATTCCAGCTTTGTTGAAGTTAGGGGATTAAAATTAACTGTACAACCTAAGCAACGAACAGAAAATGGTAGGTGGGATTGGGTAATTATCTTAATAGTGCTAATAGATTATTTGTCAAGTTCAATTAGAATTTTGCGGGCTATATTTCACAGGAGTTTGTGAAATTGATAATATACTGGATTTGGGTAAAACTGCTGATTGTAACGCCCATTTCCAGTTTTTTGTGGGCACTTAACTCACATGCACAAAGGAGGATAGTGTTGTCAGATTGTGTTTAATAATTGTACCCCTATTTGGCAGAATTAATTTGAATTTAAAATCTTTGTCTTCGGTTTTTTTCTTATAAAATTATTACAGTGAGTAATGAGCGGTATTTAATTTAAAATAAATTAATAATGAAATGACAAAATTTCATTAAATAATTGTTTTTTATTATTATTTCTTATTTATTTCATTAAATAATCGTTTTTTATTATCGCATATTTCGTTGAAAAGGAACAATACATATTTACTTCACACGTACTATGTTTTTCTTACAAACATACAAAATTGATTGTAGTATAACTTACACATATGGCAATTGATGAAATTGCAACGAATAACTGTTGAGAAATTCAAATGCATGTAGTTCAAATTTATACCGCTAACTCATATACTTCTGACAACGTTACGAATTTTGTAACACCTTTTACGTTACGTAATGGTGAACACCGATTTAAAATGGGAGCTGTAAACAGCAGTTTTACTTAGATTTATTATTACGGTATTAGTAGTGTTCTTTTTTACAAATCAACAACATTTCAGTTATCTAAGCTGATATTTATCTCAGATAATCACAATTAAAAAGAACGGGTTCGCAATATTTTGTAATACGTAATGCTCGTCAGGTTATGCTATAGCCGTAAGGGGGGCGGTAAAAATCTTAGATAAATCCCAAATGAGTCTGTTAAAATATATGAAATATCTCTAATAGCGAGGTGATATTAGAAGTGTACCTTTCATCTCATTGAGTAGCTGCTCACTGTTAAAATTGTAAAAAAAATTCAATCTAAGCTTCACGACTTGAGGCTCGATTAAGCGGATTCCCCTTACCTCTCGAGGACAACCAAATTAACTTGGGCGTCAGTATTTTTCGCTCAGAGTGTATAGGTTGAATTTTTTTATTAATATTTACTGAAAGAAGTACATTTTCTCACAGAATATCTTTTTCTTTGTTGATATTAAGAGTTTTATAGTGTTTAATATACTACATTTATCTTTTTCATTTATGTTGTAAAATTTTATATCTGTTTCAATGATCATCAGCGATAATATTTGTATCGATTATTTTAATAAATATAAATATGTAATATAGAGGGCGCTCATAATTATTTCACTATAGAAGTTTATGTCTTATCGAGTTTTCGAAACCGTCTAAACATGCCTCTCAGCAAACTAAAATTATGCTCTACAACAGCTCTGGTTACTGAAAGTTTGTAGTTGAAATCTTATTGATTTGGTCTTGTAATTTACTTTTATAATCATTTCTTCTACAGTTTTTTATTTTATGAAATTTTCCTTTTATTACTCACGCTGTATAGAAATCAGATTAGTTTATAGGGTAAGTCTAGGTTATATAAGCAAGCAAAGGGATAATCTATTTTCGATTCGGTGGCGCCCTAGGACGTAAACTTTCGACGCATTTCCCATTTCCCATGCATATGAATGGGAAGCAACTATTATCTGAGATTTCTTGTAAAAAGAGCGCTACTAATATTAGTCTATTGTTCTTTTGTATTATTAATAAAACAATATGACCAAATTTAATAATTTAAGTTAATGGTTAGGTATGGTCTGTATTCATATATTAGTTGGTAGAATGCAACTATTTTTGTACTAGAATAGGAAAGCTGTTATTGTTACGATTCAGTTTCGCTTTATTTTATGGTATTAAGTTTTAATATTCCAGCTCACCAGTGTATACATTATACAGTGAGGACGTAAAGGTTGGAATACATTCATTTAATATTCAGGTGTTTTCTTCTAGAAGAAACGCTCGCACCCGTCGATTTTTGATTTTAGTTGCCGTTTTCTGATGATTATTTCCTCTATACAGGGTGACTCAAAAACGTGTTATGACAGTTCACTTATTTTTTTAAATGGAAACACGTTTTTTTTCATTTCATTTTTAAATTCTACGTCAAATTCTGAACATTTTATGTACTAGGTAATCTTCTAAAAAGTCTAAATATTTGTCGCCGTTTAAGTTCCCATCAAAGAAAAAGGGCCTCCAAATCTTGTTTTCAACAATGCCAGTCCAAACATTAACTTTTTGATGATATTCAGTTTGGTTGAGTTTTTTAGGCTTCTACAATTTTTTTCTAAAACAGTTGAATTCAGGTATACGGCAAAATATGTTCAAAATTTGCCGAAGAATTGAAAAATGAAATAAAAATAGGCGTTTCCATTAAAAAAATTATAAGTGAGTTATCATAACATGTTTTTGGGTCAGCCTGTATACATGAAAAAATCATCAGAAAAACGGCAACTAAAATCAAAAATCGACGGGCCCCAGCGTTTCTTCGAGAAAAAACACCGGAATTTTAAATGAATTTATTCCAACCTTTACGTGCTCACCATGTATAGGGTCGTTAAAAATGTTCGAAATGTAATCACAGGGAACCAGCATCTTAGATCATATATATTAAATGGATACCGCCATGTTTCCCAACTATGTTCCCAACATACCACAGACATAAAAAAGAATCAGCATTTCTGTCTAACAACGGCTATTCGTATTTTCTTATCCACACCTGACCACGCCTAGACCACGGCGTGAGAAGCGCCCGAAATTTGAATTAAATTTGACATACATCAGAGATAATACCAGCTCTGACGCATAACCTAATTTTTAAATGTCAACATAAAATAGCTCGTCCATACAGATTGATAAACAACAGTAGTTGACATTGACCACAAATTGACAGAAGTCTAACCTAAGCCTAATGGCATCCTGTCTAATGCCTGTTTAATAAAATGAAATAGAAATAGAAATGAAATAGAATACGTCCCATTATAAATTGCACGGAATTCAGCATGCATTTCCGTTTCCGGTTCCACGTGTGGTCAGATAAGTGATGCTACATATAATGTTCATAAGCAAGAAAGTAATAGCTAGAAAATCGTAGATGTACATGTTGGAAACAGTAACGTATATAGTTTGATATGGTGATAGCGGTGTTCATGTAATATATATCATCTAAGAGTGGCATTAATTAGATCTAAATAGCTTAAAGTAAATGATAAATTACAATGAATTTTGCAATATTACCCTTCTTCTAGCGACATCTATGTTTGAATCTATGTGGAGTTCAATGTCCAGTTCAATGCAATTGGCGCAAGAATGCATGAAACAAGATACATCGAGTAATACTGATAATTCTCAGCCTTTAGAGGCGATTGAAAGGTTCGCGCAAACAATTGATTCGAGTACGTTAATTTTAAATAATGAATTCTGTGAATATTTAGTAATGCGTATCCTTTCATTTTTTAGTTTTGAGGCGAGTTAAGGTCAAATTTATCAATACCATCATACAAGTGGAACATGTTCCTAAAAACAGTTTAACAGGTGTTGCAGTACAAATTAAGATTGCAGTGTAAGTATGCCATATATTAATAAAATCCTTGTATGGTGTCTTCATTTAATTCCAAGGGATGCTACTATGATAAATTTATAACTCTACTCGGTTCTATTGTCTTACTGGCTGCCTATATATCAGGTACAATTTTCTCAAGACCCTGTCTTTCGTAATAAATTAATGTGTTTAGTCAAGAATGTACCTCTTCTTTCTTTCTTTTTTGCTCTCTCTAGGTGTTTATAATCTTTTGCATATCTATCAATACTTACTTGTTAGGTCATTGTACCACATAATACGCTATTTATTCAAAATAAATACTTTATTAATTTAAGGTTAATTACTTTCAGTATGGAATACTTTGATGAAGCTGGACATGATCCCTCAAGTGACGAAATAACAGATAATACCCAACAAGACAAAACATATGTTGTATCATCATTTACATGCAAAGATTTATATTTAGAGGGCGTCACTTTATCTACAATTGAGTTTCCCAGTAAAGCCAGAACATTTTCACGGTCTGTAATAAGTCAGTCGCAGCTGTTTGATAAAACTGAAGAGAAACAAGATTCTATAGTTACAATGATTCAAAATACCGATAATGACAATAATAAAACGGATAATGTTTCAAGCGGTCCAGAATGTGAATCTTGTGAGACGAAAGATCGCGGTGATGATGAGCGCCACGTAATTATGTTTGGAAAGATTACCGGAAGACAAGAGGTAAGTAGTTTTCGCATGTTCTACTAATATTTTATAGTGACTATTATACGATTTTACAGATAAGAATTAGACTGAAGCAGTCGGAAAATATAAACGGACCTAAGGTGTCAATAGAAACTAATTTTGGGGCTTTCACAATATTTTTATCTCCAAGACAAGTTCATATTTTGCTTGAACTAGCAAATGGACTAGCAAGTCCGGATCTTGAAGACACTAGGTAAACTAAAAATATGATCGATAGGTGTGTGGTAACTTTCTATTGTTTTATAATAGCAATGTGACTCCTCGTCAAAAATGTATTGAGAAACCCATGACACGCTTGGACTATCAAAGAATTGAGCAGGAGTTGCAACACCAGATACAGCCTCTTTCTTCGTTAATGTCGGGTCTTAAAGAAGGATGGTCAAAAGCACCCTTAGGTAAATATAGTTTCTATACCATAATTCTCACCCTATGTAACGAGAAATGTAGAACCTGTTAGCAAATGAGTGCACAGGTTGGGAAGTGGGTGGAGTAAACTTACAATTAGTGCAGGATAAATAATCTTTGTAGAACTTTTATTCCTATTGAATTTAGCCATTCTAGCCCCGCTCCATACTGATGGTACATAACCCAATGCCAGACTGGCCCTAAATAGCCTGCAGAGTTGTGGTGTTATGATGCCCTTTGTTTGTTGTAGTAAGGCAGGAAATATTCCATCAGACTTATAGGCCTCAAAAGAGTCGAGTGCCCACCTGAACCCGCTATTAGTTATTACCCTCTTGCAAGTTGCCAGCTGTCCCTGTCCGCCCTTCGAGAGAGCAGGTCTGGGTGTAACTGGTCCTCTATTTCATGGTTTATCTCTGTCATACCTGGAAAGTTGTTCGCAGGAGCATCTCTAGCGTTTTCTCTCCTGTGTTCGTGTAGCCTCCTGTGGGTTTCTTAATAGTTCCCAGGGGGTTTATAGGATCTTTCGCCATATGTCGATGGAGTCTTGCTGTTTCTGTTGTGGTTTCGATATTCTCACAGAACTTCCTCCATGACTCTCTTTTAGCTCTTTTGCAGAGCCTGATTCTAAATAGTGAGTATTTTGTGATATTCCACCCAGTCTTTTGTTTTCGTCGCTCTGTTAAACAGCTTGCGAGTTTTCTGGCTCATCTGAGATAACTCGTCGTTCCACTAGTTAACCTCCTGGTGTTTTGTATCATTTGAGGACAGATTGTCTGATAAGAGGTTACAATAGCTTCCTGAGGTAGCCCAGAAGCTATCTCAATATCAGTCTCACTCTTATATTCTGGTTTGACTTTATTGAAGTTGATGGCCAGCTCCTCTTTGTTCTTCAGCTAATCAGTCTTCCCCGAGTCTTTGTACATCCCCACCGTCTTATCGACAGATAAGATGCGGAAGATGTACCTGTGACTTCCGTGCTAATGTACAAGGAGTTTAGGGTTATGATAATTACTTGTTCCCTTCTCTGTGTTACAAAAGTTGGTTCATCGCCTTTGTTTAATGATACTAGGTTTATAGTAATTATTTAATCTAGTAAAGAATCACCTCTAGTGTTGGTATTGGTGCTTTCCCACGCCATATGGTGTGCGTTTGGATCCGCCCCGATTATAATCTCGAGGTGTTGAGCTTCACAGCATTTTTCCAGATCTACCATCGCAGATGATGGTGGAGGGTCTGGGGCGTCATATAGAAGATAAGCAGAAGCGAATACTAGCTCCTTGCTAACTCCATAGCTATGATATTTCAGATTGACTGCTGTCAGATCTCTAGAACAGAACTCAAGCATTGTTAAAAACTGTAGATTTTTCTTGAGGAAGATACAAGACCGTACCCTGCCAGAGTGTGTATCATATTATTATCGCCGTGCTAACTTAGATTTCTCTCTCTTCACCCAAAGAAGCCGCTCACGTTGTGGATGAAAGGTGGAGATCCACTATCACTGATATGAGAGTAATCGTTGTATTGTAGGCTGTAGAAGCGAACGTCTTGTGGCTCCACCAACATAAAGTCATGTATGTATCCAGTGAGGCGTACTGATCTGTATATATCCTACCATTATCGATAAAAAACAAAAATGGGTAAATAATAGTGTAGGCATTGAAAACTTTAAAGAAAAATGTTAAATCTAAGGCATCACGCTACACGCAACATTAAATTGGCTATTTATCTCAGAATCATACGACCTTACACTATGCCACGAGGATATACCTACTACCTGCTACATTACTACCGCAAATAGTAGCTATTGCGCATGCTTCTACACCTAAGATTCTGTTCTTGGTTTGACCCACAAGTTCTCACAGCTTCATGAGACGAGAGAATAAGAAATTTTATATTTTAAGAGAATTCCCTGCACATTTCTCCCGAAATTTGCGTTCTCACAATTCCAGAAGCGGCACCCTGATGTATGTATGTATAATACTGTTCCCCTTATCATACCAATATCAGTGGCTCAAGCAGCATTAGAACGTGTTGGAGGGAAAATCGTAAAACCATCGCGCATTATTATTACTTAAAACGTTAAAAGATGACAGAAATTATAATATATTTTTAACTATAAATAATAGACAAACATTTTAGAAAGATATGAGATAATAAATGTATTGAAAGTAAGCGTTTTCAATCACACACCGTTTGCAACTAACGCCATACCTGATGACCTTTCTATTACGAAAGAAATGTGTATTATGTAATTGTTAGCCACCAGACGTATGATTATATTCCCTCTACGTATTTCCCTTTACACACAGCAGTGAGAATTTCGGTATACCGACAGTTTGTTTTATTATAGAAGAAAATGATGATCAATTCTTACCCATGAGAAGTACAAGTAATGCAATGTATGACAGCACTATGTCGGCAGCCAGTAGCAGTATGGAGTCTAGCATGAGTTCAAGTATGACAAGCTCGTTAGGTGAAGCCTCTTCTAGAACCAGAAGAAAAAGTAAGTTTTAATTTCTGAATATACAACGGTTGAGGTAGATTATTAAGATTAATGAGATTTGACATCGTTTTAGCGAGTACCATAGAATCTGATCCCACAGCAGAAATCTCGCATTTTCAAGTGCGTATAGCTTCGTTTGTATTTGTGTTATTACATGAAGATCTCTTAACTTATTCGACGGATAATAAGCAAACGGTAGTACCGGCGAGCGTGCAGCAAATGCAAAATGTTGCAAAACAATTTTTTGACAATATGCCTTTTGTAACCGGCTATGGTAACAATGATTTTGAAGGTGTTAGACCAATGTATGATAAGGCTTGTTCTTTAAGCCACTTAAGGTAGCGTGCAATGAAATAGGAAAAATGAAAAAAAAATTGTATTTATTTCTCTTTTCTATTTAGATTAATTGCCATTCCTATACAAATGGAAGCAAAAGAAACTACTACCCAAACCGCATTTTCTGTTTCTGGAAAATTAACCGCTTCTCAATTAGAAATATTAGAGTGTTCAAGTAATAGTAAAAATGAACCCCTTAATCACGTCACATTATTGACATTTACCAAACCATCTAGTTCAATAAGTAGCCCAATTGCTTCAAAGCCGTGTTTGACACTTAATTTTAAACATACTGAGAAAACAACTAAACCTGGACTCTCTCGACATTGCTTTGTACCAAAAACTGAATTAGGGTAAGAAAAATAACCACTTATTAGTTGAAAACACAATTAACTATTTTGTATTATCAACTTAGATTTACTCTTAATAATTGTGTAGTGGAAGTCGATATTACGATAATCGATAGAATAACTGCATTATTAAATCCTCTACCAGTTTGCGTGATACACAAACCACCATCTCATAATGTTTGGAATGTTCCACCGACAGGACAAACGACTATTTCTTCTGATTTCAAAATGGATATTAAAATTTCATCTCCTTCCGTTGCTTTGAAATTAAGGTATTTATTATGCTTGCTCACTCATTATCATATATGAATTAATTCGATGATTTCAATTTAGGTTTCCTATGCCAGATTTTAGACCTCAACACGACATGCAAAGAACCCCATGGTGGAAGAGAAGCATTCGATCAGATTATCTGTCGCTGCAGCTTACTGATATGCAAATGCAAACTACGTGTCAATCGGGACAAGTACCGCAAAAATACGCTTTGGAGTGCCGTAGTATAGACGTATTTTATTACGAGAACGAAAGTGATGCGTCTCTATTAATTGGTAGAGCTGGCGTAGAGGAAAAATATTCAAGTTTACTACATGATCAGTTTAATTGGCCTAGGTATATACACAGTTAAAATCACATTTATTTCATGTAATATTATACTTAGCTAAGATATAAGTAACACGGAAACAACCTGTCATAATGTGTCTCAATGATGATTTTTTTTTACAAGATTGGTTTTGCAAATTTTCCCAGAAGAGAAAGCCGATGTAGTACTGGAGCAAAACAATGACGTACAGCCAGATTTAATGAGTCAATCAATGTATGGTAATCTCATGGGTCAAAATGTTAAGCATGTAGGGGGACCTTTCAGTGCTAAACGTGTTATACATGAAAGTGATACACCACATGCAAAATCACAATGCGGTAAGTACTTAGATGCTTATACTTGAATCTATCGTATGAAATTGTTTTTTCTTGTTTTCATTTTCAAGATGACACTGAAGAGCTAATCATACCGGGCGATAAACAAGAAATCAATGATTTTATTGAGATAACAACACGAAACTGTTTGTTTCATTTGGAAATTAACCTTCCCATTGTATCTATGCAACTTGCTAATAAACACATATATGAAGTTCTTTATAATCGAATTAACAGTGATTTATTATTGTGGGAGCCAAGCGCTCCGAAACCCAAACCAGCTACATTTGGAAGAGTACCAGCAGGTGAGTTAGAATTTTGAATTTTGAAACTATTTTCTCATGTTTTCTTCCCTTAATGTAGCTTTTCCGAACTTAAGTACGGAACACGAAATATTTTCAATGTGTAAAAGTGGAATCGAATGTGGTAAGATTATCATTTTTTTTCTGTTTGTGAATGTTGTTGATTTCTTATTTTGAACATAGACAGCGACACTGACTCAGAAGACGATCCTGAGCAATATTATTCAGTTTACGACAGTAAGATGAAGCTCTCCTTGAAACAGCGACCCCAAATTTTTACCGAAACCAAAAATCAATCTCATTTCGTTTTAAATTTACACGTTTCCCTTGGACTCGTATCTATGAACACTCCGGTTAGAGACGTCGCTGCTAACGTCATCCCGAATCAACAAGGGGAGTTCGTTTTCAGCGTTGAGGATGCCCAAGTTTTCACTGTTAGCGGTTACCGAGGTGACCTGAATTTGGGTTATGTGTGCGTGCAAGTTGGAAACGCTCAATTGCATCACTGTGGTAAATGAATTTTGGTTATTTTATGTAGCTATTAATTCACAACTCGGTCTTCTTAGATATCTTATCGACGCCCAGTCAAAGTCCTCCATTACTAGAAGTTGGTACTGCTTTACCTAAACATCTTCATTCTACGATTTTCAAATCAGAAAGTGGAGTTTTGCAAACATCTAACGACCGCGGCGGAAATAGAGACATGGTATCTGTTGCAATAAAGATTCAGGCAAGTCACGAGACCCATCATGTTAAGGTATTGAGATATTATCAACAAAATCATATAAGATGAAAGTTAAATGTATATTTCAGACCGTAAGAGTAGCCTTAGGTTTGAACAAAGCGACATTGAAACACCGCATGTGCCATGGATCTAATACATGGATCAGTCAACTGATAGACTTTTTCAATGTTGTGGATTACGCTATTCCGGGTTACAATGCAAAAGATGTTCTAACTGAGCTGCACGTACACTTATGGGATTGTGCTATCGATTATAGGTATAAAAGAATCTAGAATATTAATTGATTGTTATAACATAAATTATTTTGATTGCAGACCTTTGTATTTGCCACTGCGCGCTGTAGTTACGCTTGGAAATTTCAGCATGTCTTCTCATCTTTCAGCGCAGGCTAACACTTCCACGTTACGGTTTATAGCTGAAGAGTGTGATTTATTTTTAAGTGACAGGGCACTACCACGCAACGGTGTACCGTCAGTTGTCCCTGTCGATTTAAAACGTGATTATGTAAATGTGATTGAATTGGAACTCTTTGAACTCAGTCTGAGAACGAACGATAAGGTACCCATTTCTTTTTGCTTTTAATTGTATAATTTGGTTATTTTCTTTTAGAAAACCGGTATTAATCCACACATTGACTTAAAAGCATCCAATAATATACTTCACATAAGAACATGCGCCGATAGTGGCAGAGCATTGATGCAATTGATAACATATTTCGCTAGTGATGGTGACCTACTACAGAATTCAACTGCTTCGACTCCAAGTAGTTCTTATTCGAGCCCACGGCATAATGTCGAACAGGAATTGGTTGCTGTAGAACCGCAGAATATAAGCAAATTATCCAAGAGTCAGCACCAACAAGTTAATGAGTTATTAGGAGAAGCTATGCAAGAAAGCATTGCTGTCACTGGTATGTTAAATATTTTTTAACAACTACGTATAATTCGTTTCTTAACACTTTGGGGAGGGGAGAGGAGGGAGGGGGGTACCGCACGTATTGTAATGTTGCGGTTTTTATGTGTTTTTATTTGTATCTTTCAGAAGATACAAACTTTTCGAATACCGGAGCAGAATTATTCTTTTTTCCGGGAGAAAGTAACTTGAATTTAAACGACGGAAAACCTCTACCACAAGTTACGACAGAACTCGGAGATGTTACATACAGATCAAATAAAAGTAGTGACACCGATGATGAATTTTGTTTTGTGGACCGTGATACTGGATTCGGTATTTTGGTGAAATAGAATCTTCACTTTTAACGAATTAATATTTATTGTTCTTTATTTTTAGCCCAAAAACGGATTACCCGAAATCAAATGGTTAACGGACATGCCCTTACATATCGCGGATAATCACTTTTCTATACCGATTGGGAAGACCGACATGTTGAAAGCGCCCTCACACTTTCCCATACCTGTATATAGGTATACCTTGCGGGAGATGACAGTGGTGTGGCATATGTATGGGGGTAACGATTTCAGGAAGATCGAGAAAGACATTAGTAAGAAAGTCGTTCATTTCGCTGATACGGAGATGTCAACAAGTGTAGGTTATATACACTCCAAAGCTGGAGAAATAATAATTAATAATGTACAAAAGAAGAAGAAACCAATCAGCTGGCAGGTTAAAGGTGGTGTAAATAGAAATCACAGCGTATTGATGCAGCTTCAGCTGTCCAAAGTGAGCTTTAAATACACATGATTTTATTTTTGTGAACCTTAATAGTTAGCAGATAACTCTAATAACTAATATTTATTTTAATTTATATTTCAGGTCAAGTTCCAACATGAAGTATATCCTGAAAATACACCACAAGCATCGAGGCAAGTATTGCTAGTTTCAGAGCTAGAAATCAGGGATAAACTTGAGTCTAGTCGAATAAACAAATTTTTGTATCAATACGTTAGTGAAAGTAGACCCAAACAATCGCATGCATACATGGTAAGCCTGATTTTGAAATTTTTATTTACTTTTCACTGGAATTTTTCTTCCCTTCAACATCTAGATTGTAGTAAAAGCTGTTCACGTTAGACCTGATCCTAAAATCCGAGCTCAGGAGTGCCACCTACGTGTTTCCATGCTCCCGCTGCGATTAAATATAGACCAAGATTCCCTCCTATTCCTGATTGATTTCTTCAGCGAACTTAGTGATACTAGTTCAACTACAGGTACATGTTCAATGTATTTAGCATCCCAATCACATGTTTTATACTATTTTTTTATTTAGAAAGCACTGCGTCCACTTCCAAGCACAATACTCCGACACATCAACCACCTGTCATGACTGTATCTGATAATAGTGACGAACAAGAAACGTTGGAGCATATTAGTCAACAACAGTCTTTTAGTGAAAATTTATTACAACTAACTGAGGAAGATGTATTGGCTATGAAGCAGAACGAAGCTGTGAATGTTAATAGTAGTGTAAACGAGGATTCTTCGCCTATATATTTCAGAATCGTACGTTTTGCTCCGGACGTTTCTATCAGATTGGATTATCATGGAAAACGTGTTGACTTGACGCATGGGCCGCTAGCAGGGTTGCTATTGGGTCTCGCACATTTAAATTGTTCCGAATTGCGCCTGAAGAGTTTACATAATCGAAACGGTTTATTAGGAGCGGAAAAACTCATGTCATATTGCCTTCAAGAATGGTTGGAGGATATTAAGAGTAACCAATTACCTAGTCTTTTAGGTGGTGTAGGACCAATGCATTCGTTAGTTCAATTGTGTAAGTAATGCATGAAAATAACAATAATTATTACAAAATCACAAAGGATAATTTCTTTTGTGATTCTGTGCTATTAGTTCAAGGTATAAAAGACTTGTTTTGGTTGCCCATTGAGCAATATCAAAAGGATGGAAGGATCGTACGGGGATTACAGCGTGGAGCAAACAGTTTTACAAAATCAACGCTCATAGCCGCTTTGGAACTGACATCAAGAATTATTCATTTAGTTTTGGTACGATATCTTCTTCTTTGTTTACCCTATTTCCTCAAAACAATTACTCTAAAAACGATTTTATTTACGATTTTCATCGAATCATGGGCATATTTAAGGAAAAGATGCTTCTCTGTTCACTATAGATAACGGCGGAAACTGCATATGATATGATGTCACCTGGTCCTAGTGTAAAGAGAATACGTCACAATCAACCCCAAGATTTCCGAGAAGGTGTGACGAAAGCATGCTTGTTAATAAAAGAGGTATTATTTCATTTCAATTATTTAGTATAGCTTTAATAATACAATTATATAATTTTCAGGGTCTGGGTGAAACAGCAGACAATTTTATGCGTGTCGCTTCGCACGAGAGGGAACAGAAAGGATATAGTGGAGCTGTAGGAGGTGTACTAAGGCAAATTCCACCGACAATGGTGAAACCAATCATCATTGCTTCCCAGGCAACTAATAATGTATTGGGCGGAGTTAGGAGTCAACTCGTTCCAGATATTAAGAGGGAAGCTTTTGAAAAATGGAAAACCGACGAGGGATAGGATGATAAGAAGTTTTTATACATATTTTTATATGTGATTTACATATTAAATTAATTATAAGCAAGTTGCTATTATATATAGGTACAATGTTCGTGAATTCTGTTTTTTTTTAATATTTCGTATCTCTTCTTGTGTTTACACTATACATCTTAAGTTTTTTGTTTGTTTTATCGAGTGTGACACTATCACGTTACTTATTATATAGGACATATAGGTTGCCTTCTATCGACCATCATCTATTATTTATATATTTGTGATATTTAGGTTTTATAACATTTTATATGTAAAACTGTTGCTGTGCAATAAATATTGTTTTAGAAGTTTTATTGCACTCTTTCCAAGTTGTATCATTAATGCGTCATTAGTTAACATAAAATATTATTCCATCCATCTTATACAATTTCTATTTATATTTATGAGATAAAACTGTATATGTATTTACTTTGGTTTTCATAATTTAAGGACCTTCGGACAGAACTGAAATCTGGGTGACCAAGTATGACAAATTACTAACAGCCTCAATCAATACAGGCGTGCATGTCATATTTCTCTCTCATTACTTTTGTTGCAGTCGCCACAAGATGGCGCAGGGCAGTAAACGTTTCTAAAAGCGTGCAATTGTTATTTGTAATAAAACATTCTGAGGAATTATCAGAGGCGCCACAAAATGTCTGTTAGGGGTGCATAAAGTGATACATGCTCAAACGCGCAAAGTGGTTTTTAATGATTATTTTTATAAAAGTAAAACTACATCAGAGAATGCAAGTGAAATAAGACTGAAGCTAGTCTATAGGAACACGTACTGTTTATTTGTGAAAGGAGAATATGTCAACATTTTAACACAAACTCTAGGTCCCAGAAAGTAGAATGTTTAATGATAGTAGAGGTAAAATAACGTGTTCGTCTAATCATCATTTTAAATTATCGAATATATTACACCTTAACTGTTTTCGCTTATCCCTGCCGTTGTAACGGCAACCGCCATTGACTTCGGTTTTGCCGGTGTGGAAAGGCCACTAGAACGGCTCCGGCTTTGCCGATGTGTGTGAAGACGCCCTCAGAGCGATATTCTGCACCATTTAGCGATATCGCTATACGTCATGTAGAATAGCTAAATATACAAGGACATGACTTATAGCGATATCGCTAAATGGTACAGACAGTTGTGTAGAAGGCGACGCTATGCCACATATGAAACACTATTAGTAATTGGGATTTTGTATGCAATACGTGCGCACTAATGCAATATTTCCAATAGCCAAATTTTATCAGGTCGCACGGCCACAGGTTTTCACTTGTATACATATGATATATGATATCCTTGTATACGAGGATGATATGTATGACCAGAGATAATATAGTAAGGATAGTTGGGGTACTTAACGTTAAATTTGTGTGCCTATCCCTCTGGTGGTCTGCGAACCCAACTAAACAGACTAGCGTGCCCAATCTCATATACTTCAAACTTGACAGGGTGCATAACTCTATACATAATTCTATACAAGCTTTTTTTGCACAATGTCATCCACAGAATGCCCCAAAAAGTGTATGCATTCTGCCGGGCAGATTTTTAAGTAGAACATGTAAGCAATAACTGCCGCGTGAGGGTGGCGTTCGACAGTATTGCAGCGACGCGGTACACGTGGACCAATCACGCTCGGACACGAGATAGCGTGGGGAAGATATGACAGTCGACTACTGTCAGCGAATACGCCAAGCGGCTGCAATTGGCCTACAGAGAGCTTTTATGTTTTATTTTGTGATTGTTGTTGTTTTTGAAAGAAGCCCTTTTGTTTTAATAATATTACATTTTAAATAATACAATTATAAACATATGGTCTATCTTCAACTATAATTCTGTTCAGAAAGTGAGCGCACAAGTTGCGCAAAAAATACTCATTGACAGTTTCGATTAACGTATTCCTAAGGTTATATTTACAATTGGAATTGACCTTTTTGCGTACCAGACGAAATACAATAAACACACTGTTTGGATTACTCCACTCACACAAAATAATAATTAATTCAGGACACATCAATCTTTACACAATAAAAATAACGATTAAAATTAAACAATAAGTATACGCACAAATTAAAAAGCAAAAGAACTACTAACAACTAAAGAAATTATAATATACCATAGCTCAAAACACGACCTCCTATCTAAATGATACACCTTTAGTCTGCCCGGTCAAGCGCGTCAGCAATTTTCCTATGATGACATATGACAGGAGTACAGTGGCTCCAGCATTCCATATAAAACCATTGAACGGAATTTAAACACAACCAACGTGTATCATTTGATCACATACAAAGAGCACAGTAAAGTGGCGCTCTCTATAAAACAAAAATAATGTCTTGAACTAAAGGTACACAAGGCCGATTAGACTGGAAGTGTATATGGTGTACACTGTATTTAGGAGCACGTGGCCCAAAGCGTTCACAATTTCCATAATAAAGTTGGATGGGGGTGGTATTGCTTTTTACCTTAACCTTAATTATCTATAACAATGCAGATTCTACCTTACGTATCAGATATTAGCAGAAAGCTTTTTGCGCAGGTTTCGAGATTTGTAATAACAATGCTCTTAACAGTCCATGTCACTAAATAATCACAGTTACAAAATGTAAAGATGCACTAAACGGAACTAAACATCTGAATGCGATTGGCGCCAAAATTGAGGTTACGCTAAAGGCAAATCTGAAATCGATTGTGACTTGGGCGTAAGTTAAGTTGCCTATATATCGGTACCCCCTTTACTCACCTGGGTGCAGGACAGAGATGGGGTATAAAGTGTTCCATTTCTTTTAAGTAATTTGGGACCAAACATAAGTCTGGAACTCCATCCTCCCTTTTGTGAAGTATGCAACCAACATTACATCGCTAAGCTGGATTTTAATTTTTAATTAATTTTAAGAGTCTGTATATAGTATGAATTCTTGCCAGATGCGGATAAGCTCAGTTAAGAGTAAAAGAATCGGCTAGTTGTTTCAGTTTGACAGAACATAATTGCATTACTCACACACATGTTGGCGAATGTATAGCTTGCTTCATCTTTAGCCAATACATACATAGAAACATCCAGAAATACATTTCTTGTCCGATACATTAGACTTGCTATGCGCGTGCATTCCGCATACGCCCCAAACAGATCCATTGAAGTAGTAAGTTAGGGTCAATTTATACTTTGGTAATCCGACTGTAAGTGGAAAACCAAAAGTAATATAACTGAGTTTACTATCTTCCCTATATTTCGTTTCTTTTTTGCAATAAATTTAAATTATAGTTTCTTTCTGCGTTTGATCCTTACCAAAAACTTCCCTTGAAAGTGTATAATCAATCAAATCGTTTCCTTGGCAGCGCGAAACGTCTTAATTTGTATAATTAGGTTATTTTCTCGTCAGTGCAAAATTCTATCTATAACAGCAAACAACAAAAATGTCTCAAGAAAATGTTGCAACAACTGGTGCTGAAGATACTGGGGACGAAGAAGTTGATGATGTATTTCAAACTTTCGAGGAGCAATACGGAGAAGCAGAAAATGTTGTTGGGGAGGATATCTTTAATTTATATCCGGAAGACGAACTAAAATCTCCTCCTGTGAATATTTATGGCGAAGATGAGCCGTTTATCCAAGGGGGATACGAAGAAAGTTTAATTCCCGAAGAGGAGGAAGAACCGTTCATTTCTGTTTTTGACATTTTGGATGCCCCAAGAGAGCTGCCGGAGCCCGTCGACTTATGTTTAGAGCACTTAAAGCAAATCGCCAACGAATTAGGTTTAATAAGACTGTGCTGGCCCGATATTAAGGATGTTGTTTTTGAGTATAGAACAAACTTTCCAGATAGTTATTTAAAAAATACAAACAAAGAAAAATTACTGCTCTTTTATGCAGAAAATTTCAGAAGGCAATTCCATCATAAATATCCTAACAGGAAACCTCTTTTCTTAACTGCTGATAATGAATGTGGCCAACAGGTAAATCTTACAGGAATTCTATAAGAGCTTCATGATAGTTTAAGATTGTTTCTATCATCATTATGACTAAGAAAGATGAAGAAACATCTGTATTTTTTAAAATTCATCAAATAGTCATCAATGATTATATTGTTATAGAAAATGGTTTGTACAACCCTGCGTTCTACCACCCTTCCTCATACAGAGATAGAACAATGGCAAGATTGCGCTGCTTTTGTAGGAGATCACCTCATTTACGAGCCACTGGAAGCTCCTACTCTTATTGTGAGTTTTTAAATTCGTATTACTTATTGTAGTTTTAGAATACCTAACAATTGTTGTACATACAGAGTGATTTTATATTTCTGAGGACAAGTTAAATTTCCCGCCACATCAAATTTTTACTATGTTGATGATACAAGGATGATACGTAAATTGATCATGTATCTCCATAGACAAGTATAATACCCTAATACTTGTCTATATGTATCTCTCATTTTGTTCCAGTGGCGTCTCAATCAGGATGACGTACCAGAATAATTTTTGAAAGTTTTTAAATTAACAGCACAACTGTTTAATTTATATGCTGCAATGACAGATAAATGAATCAAGGTAATAAAAGCCAAACATAGGGAAAATACCCACACAATTGAAACAAATATATGGAATAAATAAGAAATTTAGTATTAATAGAAAAGTACCTCTATTTTAAGTATCATCCTATAATAGATGTTCAAAATGTTTTTAGCTAACCGAAGAGGAAAAAAGATCCTTACTAATCTATCTTATTACCAAGACAAAATACAAACACTAAAGGTTAACGTATTTGATAACAGGAATAAACAATATTTAGTTACATTTTAGTCAGTAGAGTAATACTAAGAATGAAAAGGCAATTAAAATCACTATGTGTATGTTCTGCGCAGTGGATGTATTATTTTTGTGATTTAAGGATGAGGTTAGCAGTCTCATGATAGCGTAGAAAACTGCATCAGTAGTTTGCTTTATTATATCAAAAAAGTGCATCGTCTCAGTAAGTAATAAATTAGAAGAAAAGTGTAATTAATATACTTATATATAACCAAATATTATATGAAGATGGTTCATTGTTAGTACCATAGGCCGATGGAACTAACTATTCATCATACCCTCCATATGTTGCTATAATATTTGGTATTTGGCAGTATATATATACAAGGGCAGTATCAAATATTATATTAATATATGTGATGAATAGTTAGTTCACTGGGCGAAATGAAGATGTCGCTAATAGTCATTTGTGACGACCAAGCAAATATATTACTACCAACATATCAGTAGTGTTTGTTATTCGTCTGGTCGTCTTAAAAAATGATTATTGGAGACATCTGCGTTTCGCCCACGGAGCTAACCATTGACCAAATACAGGAATATTCTGAAGCACCGCCACCTATATAAATGATACACTTGTAGTCTATTCGGCCCTGTGATGTTACCTTGTATATGGTGGTCGCATTCAAAGAACACCGTCAAGTGGCGCTCTCTATGAAATGCCTTGAACTAAAAATACGCAAGGCCGCTTAGACCAGGCGAGGGGTTACACACAATGCAATAGAGGGCTCTGAGTGTGAAATTGTAGAACTCTACTTAGAGTTTTTGTAGTTCTTTTGTTTTTTACCTATTGTTTAATCATTATTGTTATTTTTATTATTATCGTGTATTTCGTCTGTAAAGATTAACATGTCCCGAACTAATTATTACTTTGTTAACAACGCACGTCGAGCTAAAAATTATTCATCGCCAGGTACCTAGGACCCGACTGAACTTTTTAGTGTAATTATATTCCTAATGGCTATATTTTTGTTGAGTAGAGTAGATTAATGTTAGAGCGAATTGTTTTCCTTCAGAGACATTATTCTGTTGGTTGCTATTGTAGAAGTCGCTGCGTGTTAAAGTTGATTGGTGCGTTATTGTGTTTGAAAAATAAGTTGATTTAACAATTTTGTGCGGCAGGAGTAATCCGAACAGTGTGTTTATTGTATCCCGCCTGGTAAGCAAAAAAAAATCATTCCAATCGTAAAAATAACTTTCAGGAATACGTTAATCGAAACCGTCAATGTGTGTTTTTTGCGCAGAACCGAATTATAGTTGGAAATAGAATATGTGCTACTGAAAAATCTACACGGCAGAATGCATACACTTTTTGGCACATTTTGCGAATGACATTACGCGAAAAAAAGTTTGTATAGAAGAATGAATAGAAATTTGGATGGCATTATGCATCCTGCCAAATTTGAAAAAAATGCGATTTGGCGCGGTAGTCTGTTTAGTTGGGTTCGCAGACCATAAGAGGGATAGGCACACAATTTTAACGTTAAGTGCCCCAACTATCTTTACTATATTATCTCTGATCGTAATGCATAACTTAAGTCCCACTACGAAATAAACACTAATTGACAATATATAATTTATGTTATATAATATATTTATGTACACATTGTAGAGAACTGTTTAACAGTCATGTTTTAGACATAAATTTGAACTACTCTCCAATAGGTGTCACCATAATATTTCCTAAATTCCATATTTGAAAACGGATTATTTTTCCAGCATTCAAATAATAAAATTAGTACACTAACATTTTCATAGATAAAAGGTAAAACTAAATTCTCAGTAATATAAAAAGTAGATGACTAATAAAATTTAGCACTACTTGGCACTATCGATTTTATTCGTAGGCGATTTTAGGTTGTATGATCCTTCACTTGCAGGAGAGCTAGACAAAATCGAAATTTGAAAGCAAATAATGTAGAAAAGGAAGAAGTATATAGATATATTGGAAAAAAAGTATGATAAAAATATGTTGAGCACCTAATATAACCTCAAATCAGTAAGATTTTGGCATTGCATTAGAAAATTGAATTGGCAATGTCAATTAAAATTCCAACAATGCTCAGATGAAATGTGCGAAGCTTTATGTAGGTTAAGCAATTATTATAAATAGAATTTTTAAGATACGAAATTAGAATATACGGAAGCAAAAGGTAGGCACAATTATTAGCAAAATATGGAAGAAGCCTAATCTAAATTGCCTAGCATTGAAAAGAAGGATTTACCTAATCTAAGCAAAATTTATTTAAATGATATTTATTCATATATTGAAAGGTTAAGTCGGAATTTTTTTTTATCTTGCACAATTCTATCTTATGCAATTGTTATTTTATTGGTGTGTTGTAATATTAAAATAATATTACAACTAGGTTTAGATTTTATTAATTAACTACTATTATAAATATGACATCAAGCATGTAATATAACTATTAGTGGATCGCGACATACATAGACATATCGCGTAATGTTTACGTACGACTCCAATAGCATGTTTAGTGCGGCAAACACTGTTCATCTGTGTGATCGATAGCTCCATTAAATTGTATAACACTGCGCTCGCAATTATT
Source organism: Osmoderma eremita (assembly GCA_031763485.1). Taxonomy (NCBI): domain Eukaryota; kingdom Metazoa; phylum Arthropoda; class Insecta; order Coleoptera; family Scarabaeidae; genus Osmoderma; species Osmoderma eremita. The sequence goes on from JARFOC010000515.1 coordinate 29,245, forward strand.
CAAATCCGGAATTTATGAATTAATTCATACATCCAGAGAGCACGAACCAGTAACTGTATGTGTATATTAAACGGATGCAGTAAACCGCAAAATAACGGTTGAAAAGGTATTGTAAACACGCCCACCTGTTAAAGGAAATTATGTCGTGAATTCAAAATGCCTCAAACAAGTGATATTTTCCCGTGTGCCTATGTTTACCATGTTGTATTACATATACGTATCCTATTATTTATGTAGTGTATTAAGTGCTCCTTTAAGCTTCGTTTCTTCTTTAATAGGGTGGACCTTTATTTCACGGAGAATTTCAAAACTAATGTGTTTCATACCTTATATATTTGTGTTGAATACACAGCATCTAGGTTTTTAACATTTGGAAGTTAAAACATTTTGTTTATGTTTTTAGTTTAGTATTTCGTAATTTGAGTAGTTTTTATTTCTTTCACTCTACATATCGCTGTCTCAGAGGACGCTGGGCAGTTCTCTATAGCATATAAATACTGAAATTTCCCTTTTTTGTTTTTCCTTGACCGTTCTTTTTGTATATATAGATATATATATTATGGTGTTAGCGACCTTGATATTACGGATATTTTAAAGTTTTGTTTCAAATTAACAATGACTAAGTTTTAAAATGTTTTGAAAAAGATGATATGCATATGTATATGATTAACCTATCGCAGAAATTTCTAGCCAAATTGAAGAGGATATAATATCAAAGAATTCCATAAATTAATAGGATACGGTGGCTTGAAATAGTAAATAGTGAATAACTCCAGATACGTATTTTGGCAGCTAAGTTGCCATTTTCAGCAGAATCTACGAAGGAAAATAATGTTGAACTTAGTACTATGGAAGATATGCCCCACAAAGACCACCATTTGAATAACACTAATTTCCGGCTTATAATCTATGTCCATATCTGTATAATAAAATATTGTTACATTGTCATTAGGTTTGTTTATTTGTTTTGCTCTATAAGTTCGGGGTATTTGAAGTTTGAACCTTTTGGGACAAATAAACAACTTGACACCTAACCTAACCAACGCTCCAGAACGCACAGTGAAAATACCCGCTCTATGTGCTTAACATGGAGTTAACTTCAGACAAATACTTTTTAGGTTATGCTATCCAAACAGGTTTCCATTGTTTTTATCGTTTTAACCAAAAAACATAATACTCCTTTTACTCCCGCTTTATACTTGGAGCAGTTTGTCCTCAGAACAATACTTCAGTACATGTAAATACTGTTGGAGTAGAGATCTGGGACAAATAAACGCTCTTTTTACTCGGAGCAGGTGGAGTAAGACAAATAAACAAACCTATTATCACCTGTTAGATAAGAGACATATTATTGTTAAGTAGGCTGTTAGGAACCGGTAAGCGTGACGAACTACGCTTGATGAACCGAAACGATTGACTATTATATATAGACATAGGTTATAAGTGAGAAATTAGTGTTGTGTGAAAAGTGGTGTGTGTGTGTGGTTCATATCTCCAAAAGTGCTACATCTAACATTATTTTCCTTCGTACATTCTGCTGAGGATAGTACCTTAGTTGCCGAAATACGTATCTGAAATTCTTCACTCATCAAGGTGGTAAGTGCTTTTTCTTTTTTATTCATTAAAAAATCGTATATTGAATTGAGAATCATTCAACCGGTGGTGTTGTCAAACGTTCAAACAGATTTTGTTAATAAATAAAGAGATTGCTTCTTTTAATCGGGTAATTGTTTTGAACATTATTAGGTATATAATTTCCCGATTATTGTTATTTTCTGATGAATAGTAGTCCAGTGTGGCTTTTGATGGTGGTCTTGACAAGGGATATTGCGAGAAGTGCTTTTATTTTGTCTGATTTTCATAACATAAACAACTGTAGCACGATTGAAAATAAAGACAATGATGATGAAATGGTGAGAGATAGTTATATAATTTGCAGGTAAAGACGTTACCACAAATGCTGATTAGTACATCGACTATTATTTGTCAGTTATAGGTGCGTTGTTGTGATGTGTTTCTCTCTTATTCTCATTGATAGAAATCAAATCATGCTTTAATAGTCAACGTTTTTAAGACGGTCTTTATGCCAACCCATAGTTTCTTAATTTCTTTAAACAATGTCAAAAGAAAGAAAATAGACAAGCTATTAAATACTATTATATTACTTACTATAATTAGTATTATGCAACAGTAAGCATAGAAAGTAAGAAACAAATAATGTTAAATTTAATTTTGCGCGACAGGATATGTTCAGAGCAGCTTTTAATGTTCTTCCATCCGCCATAATACTAATCCAATCTCCTTGCCGGAAAGTGGTAACAAATGTAGCTATGTCGGGTCTTGTTGCTACAACGAAACCTTCCACGCTACCATTACACACTACCGGGGAACTAAAAATATTTATGTCTTTCTCTGTTCTTAAGCATTCCATCTGGCTGATATGCGGTATACTATCAAATTCCTGCCGGCATTCGCTTAAATCTGTCACCTCGCATGAAAATTTATGTATGAGATCCGACCGGTACTTATAACCGAATACATCACATTCTGATATTCCTCTATCTTTGAAGGTGGTGGTACCATTTTTGGTATCCAAAGTAACGCGTATCTTCTGTATGTATCTTCCATCTGGATAGGATTGGTTAATTTTCAATAGGCCAATCTTTCTGATGTCCTCGATGTCATAGGCGTGCCTATCGAAATAGGGTTTTACTACTTTTCTTCTTTCGCCAGATTCGCAGCTGCGCGTATCTGACGTTCCTGCTACTAAATAAGCATTGCGGTGGAGGAGAGCATCGCCATAGCATGCGCACGGCTCTGTAGCTAAAATGAAGTTCGGTCGTATGTATGTTCCCAGGCAGAGAGCGTTCTGTCGTACGTAGCAAATTTTTATCAAATAGGGATAATCTTCTGAATCTTGTGTCACATTGTGTACCAAAGTTAACAACACTATTGCAATTGTAACTTTGGCTAAATGTTGAGTTTTGACGTACTGGATTGTCATTTTATTGTTTGTGTGAATTTAGAATGACATTTCTACTTGTCTACTACTAAAGTTTTCTAAAAGTGCTCAATAGTCCAGTTGGTTTAGCCATCTTCTTTTGGATTGAAGCATGACCTAACCAATTCTAATTTTCATATCGTGCGGCCTAGTTTGTTTTTGTTTTGATTATAAATTTTTTTCCATACAGATCTTTCCAAAAAGATTGACAGTTGCAAACATAATTTCTTACAGCATCTAGTTTTACCTAGAATCACTGATGTATTAAAAGTAAAAGACATATTTTTTTTCTAATTCGGTACTATCGCTATAAATATTGTACTAGTCTAGTGTAATTTTATTTTTCAAGAGTGGTCAATTGAAGTTTCAGACGTCAAAAAATGTAAATCAAATAGAAATCACAAATGGTTGCTAGAGAGCTTGTAATTTCTCTAATTTCAGCTGGGGTACATTTTTCAGTCAGTATAAAATGTTAATAGAAATTTGGTAAATTCAAATTCTATGCTGACTTTGAATGTTATAGGATACTGCGAACCACCACGAAAATTCCCAAATTTTGAAATGACCATAAAAGGAAAGGTCATAGAACATCATAAAAAATCGCATAAAGAACGTCGTAAGACAATTACCGCACTCGCCCACTAGTACCCACATCAATTATCTTGTCGGGCGGGTACTCTACTTGGATTCGTGCAATAATGCCCGTCTTATGACACTCGTGCTATGATATACTATCTAATTTGGAACTACATGCTATAAACGCACTGTTTAGTGCTTTACACTAGTCTAGGGCAATTTATCTTTTCAAGGGTGGCCTATTGAGATTTTATATCAAATTCAAACTTGAAATCGAACAGTTACATAAATACAAACGTAGGCAATTTAGCATCAAATAATCACAAACGGTATAACAACAGATATTATGTTAAATAATGCTTTTATTATAGTGTACCACGAGAATTCCAAAATTTTGAAATTAAAGGTCTCCCTTTCGACATTTCGTGGTGTTATGACATGGTTGCCAAAGCATTGCAAAGCATATCATATGATCTGACAGGTATATAGTGCAGTATAGTGTAGGTATAAGAACGTCAAAGTTAAAAATTTTGGGTACGCGTGAATATTTTACCAGTAATCAATTTAAACAATATAATTTAAGTAGTGAATTGTACAAAACCGCGAGAATAGAGAAAAGAGATACTGGAGGTTGCAGTTTAGAGGAAAGAGATTCTGGAGGTTACAGTTAAGAAGAGAGTAGTGAAGCAAGATTGAAAAGAGAAAAGGGTTGGAACACGATACACATACACACAACAGAGTAATTAAGGTATTTATAAATTTAATTTTGATATATTGTCAAAATTATCATAGTTCTTTTACACAGTAACCGTTTTTTCAAATTCTAAATACATATTTGAATATGTATTTAGAAGATCCATCAATGGATCAAGATCCATCCATCAATCCTCTGCGAGGTTCATTCTTCTTCCATTTAAAATCCAAAGTTTCCAATATGGTGTATGTAGAAGAATCTTTTATAACCAGAAAATATGTTTAGTTCATGTACTTTCTCCTATAGTGAATTTATTTAAAATTCATTTAAAGTAGTTTAATGTATTCTATACAAGTATTGATGAAAACAAAATGGGTTTACTTACGACGCTCATACATTTAGTAAATTGTATTTCTAATAGCGACTTGGGATGCATCATCAAGCGTAGTGATACGTTTAGAACGAGGACGTTTGCGCTTTGGTGAATTTAAAAGGTCGTTCTTCTTAACACTCTGCAAAACAGAAGTAACTGTACATACGTTCAAAGCTGCTGCAATACGCTAAAAATTTAAAACTGTAACAAAATACACAGGTGTATTTAGAACAATGTTTATTTTACCTCCCTGACTGAAGTTACGGGTATCATGATCTTTTTCGAAAAACGATATCAAAGAAGACACAAGTGCTTTTGCTTGTTTATCTAATGGTTTAGGCCTTCTTACAATCGATCCAATGTAAATGGTTGGTTTTGGCAAAAAACAGTTTTTAACAACGATCACAACAAAAATTATAAAAAAATACGGGAGCAATCAACACTAAATACAACGTCTCACGACAAATAGGTTGTTCTGTGGACAAATGTCAAGTAAGTGCGTTGACAACTCACCCTATCTATGCAACTAGCAATGCTCTAATTGTAGAAATCCGATGCGGACATTTGCGGGCATTTCATGAATGTGAAGTTGTGTTGGTATGGGTTTTAACATTATCGCTGTCAAAATTCGTTGTTTCGTTGTGAGAACTATAAGTACGAAACTCGATGTATCTGTATCTAATGTCTTGCGTGCTAATACGCGGGGGTCGAAACCTTTTATACGATGGAAAGCCATGATTTTTTAAATGTTTAAATTATTATAATCATTGTTAGCAGCCTACTATTGAAAGTTTTTGAAGATGTTGACTGTTTAATGGGAACCCCTTCATTTTCGAAACAATTTTTCACTGTGTGTTACTGAACGCATCCCTTAAAATTTGTGCTACAAATATGTTGTATTGTTTTAGTAAGTTCTATTGTACCTATTTTTGTAAATATTCTATTTTTTAAGTGTGAAAAAATGAAGTGATGCTGAACTGCCAAATCTGTTAACAACTAAATTACTTGACAGTTGCTTTCTATTTGCCACTGCCAACCTAATATTTTTCAAGAACTAATGTCATTGATCCTTTCTCTATTAAGCCACGGTAAAACTAATTGCAACAAGCAGTTGGTAATGCAACACGACTTACGGAGATTGCCAGGGATTATTATAATTTATAATAATAAACTGATACAACACGCTCATACAGAATTAGAAATGTCATTTATTTGTTATTAGAATAAATGTGTAAACACATTCAATCATATGGTAATAAATTATGCTAAATGGGTTAGTTAACCATATTACGTTTCAACTTGTAAAGGCCCATCACTCATATTGTATATATTCTTCGATGATATGTGCTAAGCTATTTATTAAGCAGTTATCTACATCATTTTATCGAGATTTATCACTCTTTCGGGGCAATTCGGTACAGCAGAGCGAATAAAGTATACGGAAAGGAAATGTGATATTTGTAGTGATTTTATAAGGCATATATATTTGAGTAGCAACCTGTTGAATTATGACGTATTTTATCGTGTGCTTTGTGTAGACGTGCGCCAGTCAATGTGTGCGAGCTCACTCGTCAACTTGTTTTTATTATGTACCGTAATAAATTAATGGCCGAACACTAAATAAACCTGTTACATCGTAATTATTAACTGCTGTTTGAAAGATCCGTTTTCATTGTCAGAATACCTATTGATTTCTGTTTGTCTATGGGTTATATGGCAGCTTTTAGTACATGATGGATAAATGTATTCACATATTTTTGTTTAAATTTATTTACCGCTTAATTTTTAATGTAAAAAAATTAATAACGATTCATAAAAATGTGTAGATACGGTATTGTTTAGAAGCTTAGATAATTTGCAGATAAATCGAGAAAGGGGCAGTAGTCATGATAAGAACACATGTTAATGGTTTAAAATTACTCGTCGTGTGTAATATTAAACGACAAAATCACTCAGTTGCAATTCCCAACATCTCTGCCAGAGGGTCCGAGGAACGCGGTACCCAGTAATCGAATCTATAATAAGCAAATCAGTACAACATAATAAGAAAACGATCACCGAGCACTTACGAAAATTATAAGCCTGTTTTACTATCATCAATTCATCACGTAAATAAGCAGCGGTAGCTTAAAGCTTCCGCTAACGTAAAATACCACTCTGCACAATACTAGTTCTTTATTTTACCGTTTGGAACGGGTTTTATACGTATTAATAAAGGGATTTTCTTTGTGGTTCTGTGATGTATGTAAATATGTATATGTAGTAATAATGATTCGACTTGCCTTTCGTCTATTTTTGTTACTTATGTGTTCCTAATTCGTATGTACATTTTTCTTCTTTGTTAGGGAAATAACATTAAATAAGCAATACTGGTTGAGGTGAACCAGGATTTATGGTGTAATCATAAGTAGAATAAGGGTATACTTTTGTGTAATGGATAATAACAGATCATTATACATTTATATATGTATGCATGTATATACAGGTAGTTCATTAAAAGTGCAGAATGTGAATGGGGTGATAGGGGTCGAATAAATGAACGTGTGGGCTTGGATTTTTCAAAAAAGAAAGCTTGGGCTTTTATAACACGAGTTTATCATTCTCTTTCTAGGCTGTAATACCGTTTATAGTTTTGAATATACAGATAATATTTATGTTAAATTTATGATGAGTATATATAAAATGGATACGGTAACATCCAACATGACGGTTATTTGAATATGAAACCAGGTCCTACTTCAACATGCGACGTCAGAGAAAACTTGCAAATTATTATTAAAATACAAAATAGGATACGGTGGCTTAAAATAGTAAAAAAATAAAAAAATACCCTTACCACCTCGATGAGTGAA
>JARFOC010000516.1:0-11355 GCA_031763485.1 Osmoderma eremita
TTCGTAGATTCTGCTGAGGATGGCAACTTAGTTGCCGAAATACGTATCCAGGAGTTCTTCACTCATCGAGATGGTAACTACTTTTTTTACTATTTTAAGCCACCGTATCCTATTTTGTATTTTATAACTAATTTATTATGCTGAGAAATACAAGTTCCCCGGGTTATTTATAAAGTTGAAAACATGTATGGATCCATCATTTACTAGATGGATACATAAATGATAGAAGATTCTCTTAAATCAATTTTAGATCTACGCGAATTGCTTTCATCCCGATCGTAGCCAACGCCGCTTCAAAAACTTGTTGTCGCCGGTGGAATTTTGGCTTTAACGGTTACCTTTCCGTGACAATTTTCGCCGGGAAATTGAAAGAGAAAATTGGAAATGGGGTTCCGATACAACGTCCCTCGAATGCATCCCTTACTCCCCCCGTCAGCATAGAGACACGGCTTCAACACCGATGCTCGCTTTTACCAGACGATTTCCCCAATCCTTTTTTACCCACACCAAAAAATCACCCGATCCGTGCACCGATATGGAAAATAATTACGTTATTTATACAATTTGATGTTTGAGATTGAATTGTAATCGAGTTATCGCTAGGGTTCGGTGACGAATCGACTTTAGCCGGAAGAGACGTCCCCTCTAGCTCGGCGCTAAACACCCGAAGGCGAATTTAAATTTTAAATCGCTTGGCGTTAAGCGCCGGGTGTTAATTTTAATGTGTGCGTAAAGCACCGACAGTTACAATTCGAACGCGTGCAGGCAGCAACACCTCCCGGGCGTTTATTGAAACACTAATTCCGGAAATATGTTTATGATGAGTTTCACCCATGCTTGCAGCAATTGCGTCATATTTGGGGACCAGCCTCTAAATTCAAATGAGGAAATAAATGGAATAGGCGAAATGGAAATCTTTAACACAGACGATACCAGTAGAATAGCTATGAGAGTTCTGCTTCAAAATCCCATAAGGTTTACACAGGGGGTCTAAAAGTACATTTCCGCCATCTTGAATTTCATGAGCAGTGCCCCAACAGATAACCGTACCATTACAACGGGTGGCTGTTGCAATATATCGGCCAGCCGTTTCCGCCACAACGGGTAGCAGTTCAATTGCAGCGGCTAGCCGTTCTATTAAACGGTTGTGTTTATTTTCCAAAGAGATGAAATAATTCTATTTATATTAAACTTAATTCATTCCGTTTTTAACAACTCTAATGAACGAACATTAACTTTTCTCGCAATCTTACGGAAATGAAGCTTCAATAACGATTTTCAGATTCACATTTTGGTGTTAACTTAACTCCCTTCCCTTCCTAAAGCCTAATATCTGAGTGCGATGTTAAACTAACAGTAATACGGTTGAGATGTTTAAAGCTCACTGGAAATATATTATTCGTTTAATTATTTCTTAAATTACTACCACTAAAGTTTGTTCATTTATACAAATATTTCCCTCGGCAATGATTATAGCAACACGATTGTCATGAGACAACCTACTACGGGACATTGTCACGGCAATGTTCAGGCGACACGTGTCGAAGGACATAAATCCGCAGTTTACGAGGCTATTCTATAGGACCATCACGTTTTTAAATCATGTCGGGGCTGACCCTTTTTATGGCCACCTCTTAGTCGTGATCACGTCCACAGTATTGACGCGTCAGTTACTATAAAATTGCCCTAAGGATTTCGAAGTCTGATTGTGACACGATTGTTGGGTGATATTATGTTTCATTATACGTAAAACTCTGCATTATGATATTAAATATTAGTACACATTTATAATTTACAATTTTGAAGTATTTAAATAAAAAAGCATTTGGTTTGACTGTGACACGTGATATTATCACTGTGATTCTTATATGATATGACAGTAACGTTTCATTTTAAAGTCATACGTAAAACTGCGATGTGATTTTAAATATTAGCACAAATTTATAATCGATAATTTTGAAGTAGTTGATTTAAAAAGCATTTAATTTGGCTGTGACACGTGAGATTATCACTGTGACTCCTATTATGATATTACAATAACGTTTCGTTGTAAAGCTATACGTAAAGTTGTTATATGTTTTAAACCTTAATTTTTGATTTATAATTTTGAAGTATTTAAATAAAAAAAAGCATTTAATTTGACTGTGACACGTGATATTATCACTGTGACTCTTATATGATATGACCGTAACGTTTTATTATAAAGTCATACGTAAAACTGCAATGTAATTTTAAATATTAGTACAAATTTATAGTCAATAATTTTGAGGTAGTTGATTAAAAAAAGCATTTAATTTGGCTGTGACATGTGATATTTCCACCGTGACTCCTATATGATATTACAATAACGTTTCGTTGTAAAGCTATACGTAAAGTTGTTATATGTTTTAAACCTTATTTTTTGATTTATAATTTTGAGGTATTTAAATAAAAAAGCATTTAGTTTGACTGTGACACGTGATATTTTCATTATAAAGTCATACGCAAAACTGCGATGTGATTTTAAATATTAGTACAAATTTATAATCAATAACTTTGAGGTAGTTAATTTTTTTTTAAAGCATTTAATTTGGCTGTGACACGTGATATTATCACTGTGACTCTTATATGATATGACAGTAACGTTTCGTTATAAAGTCATACGTAAACTGCAATGTGATTTTAAATATTAGTACAAATTCATTATCAATAATTTTGAGGTAGTTGATTTAAAAAAAGCATTTAATTTGGCTGTGACATGTGATATTATCACTGTGACTCGTATATGATATTACTGTAACGTTTCGTTATAAAGCTATGTGTAAAGTTCTTGTATGTTTTAATCCTTAATTTTTGATTTATAATTTTGAAATATTCAAATAAAAAAGCATTTAATTTCGCTGGGACACGTGATATGATCACTGTGACTCTTATATGATCTGACAGTAACATCCAGTCATTTATTTTATTTTCCATTTCTATTACTAAAATCGGGCTTTAAATAAAGACGCTACGGACTCATCTCTTTTTTAGAAGATATGGTGTATATAAAAAAACAGAATTTATTTTTCCTTACAAAACAAAAGGGCATCACCTTACTAATAAAAACAACTTTTATTTGATATTTCCACAAAATCAGACTAATTTCTAAATGCAAGAGATTCTAGTAGAATTCATAGTCTTATATCTCAATTTTTACGTAAACAATAAATATTTAGCATGCTAAAATTAATACATTATCACTATATTTTTATATAATTCATTCCGGATATAGTTAGACGATACATGCAAAACTGCTAATATAGAAATATTTATACATTTCGTTATAAAGCTGTACGTAAAGTTGTTATATGATTTTAAACCTTAATTTTTGATTTTATTTAGCATTAAATTATACTTAACACATGGTATTATCACTGTGACTATTATATGATATGACAGTAATGTTCCAATATAAATTTATGCCTGAAATTGTAATATGATTTCTAGCAATTGTGACTACACAAATATGTACTATTGAAAATGGATGTTTGTCTTACTTCTTAATGCTCTAACCAAGATTATTTTGATATAATCTATAGTTAATAAATAGCTCAACTGTTACACATTTAAAGCAGTTCGATTAAATGTGATGTGAAGACCCTATCCAACGATTATACATTTAATAATGTTCATTCAAACTGGATATAAATAAAAAATATATTTAAATAGAAATTGTGTACCTCTTTTATAATATATTCTAAGAATCTGACTACCCTAGACTTAGTAACAAATACTTCCCAACACGTTTCAGTATTATTTTAGATTAAAATAAGTGAAAATATGTACTTGCGTTTCTGGTTACATACTTATTAGTGAGTGTGGCTGATGTGTCTTCTTGATTGTTTTTTTTTTGAATCGTACCTGAAATTAAAAGAAAATTGTATTAATAGTTATTAATTATATATTACAAACATAAAATTATAATAATTAGTTTAATGTCAAGATAAAAATTGAAACCAAAGAAACATAATATTCTATTCTTTAAATTATAAACCTCAAGATTATTATTGTATATCTAAGCACGAGTAGTGACTTTTGTAATGGGAAAAGGCCCTTGATATAATTAGAGGTATCGCAGAACTTAGACTGAATCCCTTGAGCAGACTTTAATACACTACATCTATAAGTATCATACCTAAGATAATGGATACCAGCACCTTGATGTGCTGCCAACAGACGCAATTTAAGTAGATTAAGTGTTTCGGTATCATATCTGTTTGACGTGATATAAAGCAGTCTGTCTGTGTATCCCGCGGTATTATTTTACTTCCGGAAAAGCTACGGAAACCATCCAATTAAAACATTATGAATCCACTTTTCTGGTGACCTTATTTCATTGCTTGATTTCGACCACTCTATAAGCATACATTTACGAAAATGTGAAGCTGGCTGTCATTGCAAATTAAGTCGGAAAGAAAAGAGAATTTTATAGGAGATCTGCACAATATAAAAAGGTATTTTTAATATGTATATTTATCAGTAAAGATAGCAAGGGCCGTGGGGCAGCATAATAAACACACTGTTCGGATTACTCCTCCCGCACAAGTATTAATTAATTCGGGACGACACGTGTTTCGAGAATACGTGGATTCCCATTACCAAAGACGAAAATATGAAAACTCTGTCTTCATTTCTTTAGACCACATGCGTAAACAATACATCTTTTGCTCAAGTAACCATCGTAATTGCATCTCTAGCCCCAGTATTACTAATCGTGATTGCACGAACACGATTCGCGTGTTTCCCTCTTTTCTTAGCGGAGAAAATATCACCGAAACTAGTGTGAGATCGTGCCCGGCTACAGTTCAAAGCACTTCCGTCAGCTTTACCGTCACAACCCACCGCTAGGAGGACGGGGGATACCGTGAATGTCTTGATCCCGTACAGTTATCTTACGGTGTTTGCACTGGCATCAAAGTAAGTCATTGTTTCTCTTCTCTTAGACTTTCACACTTTGCGTTCGTCCCGTGTGTGTATGTGCCTGTATGCGTCTGGACGGATATTGCTAGAAATAAAAGCCGGGATCTCTCTTGAGTTGCCGTCCGTGTGTGTACACTTCCATTGAAACGACAATCGAACACCGGTCGACGCGTATGCTCAGTCCGTTCGTTTCGTCCGCTGAACTGTGTCCTCTTCTCTCCGGGGTTTCCTTTTTTCTATTTATTTTAGCGTGTTTAACGTTTGAGTGCACACAGACATTTAGTGACAACGCAGAGCGCTGGCGGAGCTAAATTGTTATGGACAGGCTTGGAGGAAAATACGCTTTGTCGAAGATAAACTACTGACGATTTGAAATTTATTCGAAAACTTATTCGTTTTGGACTAAAAGACGTGTACGGAGTAAATGGATTTATTGTAAAAAATCATCTTATTTCTTTATCGAAAAGAACAATTCTTTTCGATGCACAATCTTACGCATTAAAAAACCGTGTTTTCATTGTATACAAGCTGGTTGATAGTTCATTGTGCACTCGTTGTTTCCGAGACAATAAAAGTATTTAAAAATTTCACCAAAATAACTTTTGAATACCACGATTACGTGTTTTTCAGACATCTTTAGATTGTCAACCAGTTACCAAATCTCAGGAAAACAGAACTGGAAATGAAACTAATCAATAAATAGAATCCGTTCCACACACCACCGTTTCTGTACAATCTAGTGCACCTTCTCCATCCACTTCAAAAGTTTTGATAACATCCGAATCCATTAGACCGTTTCCAAAGACTTGACAAAAAACAAACAAAAAAAAAGGCAGAGAGAAGGGAAAATCAAGAATTTTCACAGACACACCAGAGGAAGATAGGCTGCAAATGATTCACTATGAAAGGGGACAGAAACGGCAGAATAGAGGAATGAAAGAAAAGGCAAAACAATTGAAATCCGCAAGAAAACTACTAGAATTGTCTACCACCCACAACAACAAAAAGAAAAGAATGGGTAGAAGTAAAACTGAACCAGATTTTAGCTCTTGGGAGTCTGTCTGGGGAACCAGTTCGAGATGACAGTTGACAAGTGACTGGGGCATATCAGAAGACGAAGAGAGCCCAAACACGGAAGAAGTTGAAGAAACCACTTGTTCACCTGCCCCTGGGCAACTATCCAAGTTGCAGAATGTCTTTGGTGAAATTTTCAAAAAAGAAATCTGTTGTTCACTACGCGGGAAAAGTGTTTTCAAAAAATGATGCAATGTCCGAATTTGAAATATCCTTCCTAAGAAAGAAGCCTACATCTTGGATCTTCGTTTAGCCAAATGTGGAAGATAAATGTATTGTCGATATCGCGGACATAACTTTCAAACTGCCAAAACCTAGTGTGACAACGGGAACAAGCAGAATTGCCTCAATGCTGAGTTTTCCAGTTGACTTTAGTTCTTTCAACGTCCAATAAGCAAAGTTCAACAAATTATAAAATAAAATAAAACAGCATAATATTAAATACATATAGACAGAATGGATAAGCCTTTATAACTAAAATAAAACAATATATGTACAGGGCGGGGAAAATCAAATTAAAAAGGGGGCCTCTCTTAAAAAACTAAAAAGTTATGGAATCAGAAATGTTTAAAAATATTAAGAATGGGGGGCCCCTTGATATGTAACTCTCAAAAAATTTTGAAAAAAATAAAAAATTAATTAAAAAAGGGGGCCCCTTGAAAATGTAAACGTCTTAAAAACGTTTGAAAAAATAATACAATTGTACAATTGTATTTGTATTATTTTTTCAAACATTTTTAAGACTTACATTTTCAAGGGGGGCCCCTTTATATATTTTTTTCAAAAATTCTCAAGACTTACATATTCAAGGGGACCCCTTTTTTAATTAATATTTTTATTATTTATTCTCGATGGGGGTGAATTGTTTTTGGGTAAATAACCCGATGACTAGCAGAAGTTTTTTCGAAAGGAGAAGATCGCTGTTATGCTAAGAATTTGGTCAGGAAGGGGTCCATGGAAGAAAGGGCGAACTGGTTGAAATTTTAATACTCCTGTTGTGTTATTTAGACAAAAGAAATTGGATTTTTTAGAGGCCGATGATTCAGTTACACGAATTTAATTTGAACCTTATTAATATTAAAATAATTATTATACGTATGAAAATTACACCATTAAGAGAGGAATGAAAATGAATGCCAGTTTTGTAAGGAATAATTTTATTCCGATACTTGCAGACACCAAATTTGTGAATTTAAGGGTAGAATTTATTTTGTACTTTATATCAGTAGGTGTTAATGCATAGAAAATTTAATAAAATGCCTCAATTAATTTTCTACAAATGTTTATTATTTGTTTAACAATAACGGAAACTGCTTGTCGTTGTTTCCACGCGCAAAATTATTATATAAACGTTCTCGTACAGTACAAGCATCAAAACTTGTACATACTTGATTCAATTACGTGTCGCGAAGTTGATGTTGTAGCACCCGCTTTCCTCTGCGATTTCCATCAAATGCGAGCGACTCGCTTTCGAATTAAATATTTACCTCCGATGCTGCCAGACACTACGGACCCCCCGACACTGGCAAACTTCCTTCCCAGTTCGCCCAACTTCGCCGCTGAATCTACACAATTTAACCCAGAAATAATCCCGAACAATTTCTCTCTCTGGTCGTGCGCGCTTAGAATCAGAACGTGAGGCGGGAGGGTGTACCTATCCCTACTAATTAATTTATTTGGTTTGCGTTACCTCAGGTGAATATCCAGTTTATTTATTGTATAATGGGTTTTATTGTTCGTACCACGTGCGGCAATCGCTTTTGTTGATCGCAGTTTCATTTCGGATAGCTCCGTCAGTTCTCAGTATAAATACGGGTAGATACAATAATACAGACAGTATATTACTTCATTTATTAAATAAAAATAATAAAATAAAATAGCAAAATATTAAATAAATATATACAGAATGGATAAATCTTTATAAACTACAGGGCGGGGAAAATAAAATCAAAAAGAAGGCCTCCCTTAAAAAATAAAAAATTATAGATTAAAAATGTTTAAAAAAATAAATAAATTAAAAATGGGGGCCCCTTGATATGAAGGTCTCAAAAAAATAAAAAATAAAACAAATAATTCAAAAAAAGGGCCCCCTTGAAAATGTAAAAGTCTTTAAAATGAAAAAATACTACAAACACAATTGAGGGAATTGTATTTCTATTATTTTTTCAAACATTTTAAAGACTTATACATTTTCAAGGGGGCCCCCTTTTTTAATATATTTTTTTATTTTTTGCAAAATTTTTTGAGAGCGACATATCAAGGGGACCCACATTCTTATTTTTTTACATTTTTAATTCCATAACTTCTTATTTTTTTAAGGGAGGCCCCCTTTTTAATTTGATTTTCCCCACCCTGTACATATATTGTTTTATTTTAGTTTATAAAAGTTTATCCATTCTGTATATATGTATTTAATATTATGCTATTTTATTTTATTTTATAGTTTGTTGAACTTTTATTTTATTTTATTATTTTTTTATTTTAATATTAATATGATTCAAATTACATTCGTGTAACTCAATCATCGTCCTCTAAAAAATCCAATTTCTTTTGTCTAAATAACACAATATTACGAGTATTAAAATTCCAACCGATTCGGCCGCTCTCCCATGGACCCCTTCTTCCTGACCAAATTCTTAGCATAACAACGACCTTCTCCTTCCGAACAAACTTCTCGTAGCCGTCGGGTTATTTACCCAAAAACAATTCACCCCCATCGAATTATTTGAGGACCGTATTCGCGATGCCGGATATTCGTATTGATTTAGTGGAAAGCAAAGCCAGAAAGTTCTGCAGAAGCGAGCGCACGGAATCTTATCTCGAAGTTGACGCGGGAAGAGCAACGACTGCGAAAATTTGTAAATTTTTAAAATTAGATTAAAATTCAATTTCCTCTCCGAGACAATCTCGAATCTAATTGTGATAAATGAATTTTCCGACAGTTTTCCGTCAGAAACGAACTGTAGGAACTTCGAGTTAAATGAACTTTTTTTTCCTTGGAAGGTGAGATATTTTTCGCCGCTTTCCCGTGACGACAGTTCTTCGATATATGGGGAGAAAAAAATTACTGATGTAGTGCAAGTTTCAAAAGTCAATCGATGTATTAAGACTTTTGGAGGAAACAAGAAATTTATATTCCCAGAAGAGAAATTCGCTTGAACTATGTGTCATTAGTGCTGATTTGGATTTTGTCAAGAAGTCTCCCAAAAACGCCAATACTCAAATACAGCCCTCATTTCGAACCCGGGTTGGATGTACGAGGCGAGTCTAAATAAAGTAATTGAACCGGCAGCGTGTCTCAAGTCCAAAGTGTAGTCGAGCATTTTTACCGAGAAGTTCACCAGAGTCTTTGAAAAAGTGTTTTTTTGTGTCATATATCAAGAGTAGCTGCGTACTGCATCAGGGTATACAATGGCTCCGCTTGTTCACAAGACTCGAGTCCTCTTGACTTTTTTTCCCAGGATTGAATTAAAAAAAAAAGTTATCTTATTACTCATTACGTTATTTGCATACCTCGTATTATGGGATCCACCTTTTTTCCCCCACAACAAAGATTCCGGAGACGATTTAAGTTAGAAATATTAACATTTGTATCATTTGTGTTTGTTTGTGTTAAATGGTTTTTTTTTGTATATTATATTTACTTGTTATAAAATTTATTATATGGTACATGATTTACTTTGCCAGAAGTGCGCGACTTGAGATAAGTATCAAATAGAGTACTCGTGTTAGCCGAACAATTCACGAAGTTTAAGTTTATTGTAAGAGTACCGTTACAACTGGCAGCAGAACGATCAGCGAATGTAGTTCTGAACAGCTCTAGAATTGACGTTAATAATACCACTTTATAATTTGCACCTTTTCATGTATCGTGTATTCTATTTTTCTAACAAGAACGCCGCAGTCTACTCTGTATAATAGCTATATAAAAGCTGGCAATTGCAAAGCAAATGAATCATTCGAAGGTGTGCTCTTTGAATAACCTTTCCTACCAATAGTTGTCAACTGTATATACCAACAAAAAAAATATGCCGAGCTATCCTATTACGAATCCAGTCATCCGAAATTACTTCTGAATGCCCTTAGAAATCATCTCTAATAACATTTCTTCGAGGATAGAAACTGAATAGACACTAAAACATCTTCACACGTGTTTTTCAACGCTTTAAAATCAATATTCCTATCAAAACAGATTTACTACGGCTTGCCCGAATCTATCTACTCGTAAGCCCGCATTTGCTACGTCTATAAATACGACATTAAATAAGTTGGTCGGGTCTATAGAGGATCGTGATTTAAAACCGGCTGGCATACGTTTAAACTTGCATATTCTCGGTGGATTTATATTTATATATTCCTTCAATGTTGCACTGCAACGTACGCTCTATGATTCGGTCAATGTTGCTTATGGAAAATGAACACGCGTGTTAAATATTATTAGATTTACTAAGAGCAATACGTATGTAGATATATATAAATATCAGTATTGGGAGTACAAAATGTCATTACGTCCCGGACAGATTCTTGTGTGAAATAGCCCCCTGTTTGAAGTTCGTTATGAATTCTGGATCATTTCTAACTGATGAATCTAGCCTTTTTTATTACTGAAATTTGCAAGAATTAAATATATATATATACATATATATATATATACACCGATAGATCGGACACATTAACGGGGCCAAAAATGTTTTTATCGAATTGAATGTTTGTCAGTGGAAATTACTAAAAGCAAATTCGTTAAATTTTGGCTCTTCGCTTGCTGTTGCCAAGACCCCATACAATTTATTTTAAGAACAGAACTATTTAATTACGGGCAATTGGGAAACGCCTATGTACGAGTATCTAATGTCTACACGTATAGATGCCAAACAGAATCATTATAATTCATAATTCATATATTTATGTACGAGTACATACATAGCGGTTGTAATAATTATAGGGGTATAACACTGCTGAGTACAATGGTTAAATTGTTTGAAAAAATACTAGAGAAGAGGTTGCGACGGGAGGTGGAAGCAAGCTTGTCGGAAGCCCAGAGTGGATTTAGAAAAGGGAGGTGTACCCACGATCACATATTTCTATTGAAAGAACTTATTGACAGAACTCTCGCCACAGGAAAAATAGCGTATCTCGCCTTCGTAGATATAGAAAAGGCATTCGATAAGATACCGAGAAGAAAAATCTGGAAATCGCTAGAACAAAGAAGAGTAAGTAGAAAACTTATTAGAGTAATCAATAGTATGTACAGCAGAAACATGAGCAGAGTTATAAGTAAGAATGGAATGTCCGAAATATTTACTACAAAAGAGGGAGTTAGACAAGGAGGTAGCTTAAGTC
>JARFOC010000516.1:116255-129276 GCA_031763485.1 Osmoderma eremita
CTTCTCCCTTTCCTAAAGCCGCTTTGGGATTCGGCTAGGTGTTTTCCAGTTATTTTCGTTAATTTTCTCTCCAGTATGTACTCGTACGTCTTGGACACGATGCTCAGTAAAGTTATCCCTCTATAGTTAGTACAATTCCGGTTGTCTCCTTTTTTAAATATAGGTGTTACTATTCCAATTTTCCAGTCATCTGGTATCTTCGCATAATCCCATGCTTTGTTAAATAAAAGTGTAACCACACTTATAGCATTGTTTCCTAAACTCTTAACCATTTCTGGTGTGATACGGTCGTGGCCGGCTGATTTTCACCGTTTTAGCTGTTTTATGGCCTCGATTACCTCTTCTCTTTCTATGTGTTCGTTTTCTGCAAAGTTACCTGGCTCGTGACTCCTCTCTTGGTTTCTTGTTTGGTTTTCCTCTGTATTTAAGAGCTCTTGGAAATGTTCTTTCCATCTTTTCATAATTTCTGCGTCATCAGTTATCATAAAAAATAATATGGTAAAATAATTTGATCAACTGTTTCTGATTCCGTGCATATATCCTGCATAACTTTCATTATAAAAATTAAGTTTTAAAAATTAGTGAAAAAGGATGTGGTGCAGAAGTATATCTACTTTATCTTCTTGTAACCGTTTATGATTAGTTAGAAATGATGTATTACTGCAGTTAGTTCCATTGTGTATATGTATCTAACAAACGCCATTGTAAAGTAGATATACTACAACGACAAGTATTATAAATACCTATAGTATCAAATTTAATTCTGTGCTTTGAAACACCAGAAAATCTAGACGGAGAGATGCCTATCTATCAGGTAATAAATATCAAACCACGAATTCTCTACCCATTTCCAATCGCAGTTAACAATGCCCAAAATCACTGCTTAGTTGGCAGGAGTATTCGCTTTTTTAGACCGGGATTATCGGGAATTAGCTTCCGCTACATCGTTACTCAATATCGAGGTACGGACCACTTAATATGTGGCCCTCCTTCACTAATGTGGACTTTTAACCATTGTAGCGTTAACGTAAGATAAGGCAGATTATTATCGTTAAACTTACTGGGATGCGGTGATTTTGGTGATATAATTACCATTTGTTGAAGGATTTATACGGAATGCATTGGCCTATATATTTTCCTAATCTCTATAGGCATTAAGTGTAACCAATATTTTCTCTTATTAACATCAAATAGAACTGTAAATAGTATTTTGAACCTATATTAATTATTTTTATTTTCAAATTTAATTATCCATGATAACCTAATGTAAAATAATTGTAATTCATTTTTTATGTCCAATATATACCGCATACTTATGTTTATTACGTACTAATTGCAGTAGCAAATATAGAATTAATAGTAATTTGAATGTACTTTCAAAAAGGGCCCTGAAATTAATTAATTAAATTCATATTCCAATTACCTGAGTTGCACGAATATGTAACATTGGTTGTGTAGCTCACTATCTATATAAATTTCTCCTTTGTAAATTCTTCCAATTACACATGCAAAACTTTTTTTCTTTTAATGAAAATCAAGTGTTGCACAGCATGCAATTACTTTAAACAGAAACAATTAGAAAGTCTACATGTTGTAAACGCAATAACATAGTAATATATTGCTATTAGTAATTAGTAAGGCCAACCAAAGCTGCGTACAAATGACATGTTAAGTTAAACGATAAATTAGTAAATTATATTGGTATACAATATAATTTTATACAAATATTAAAAACATAATAATATATAAGTAATAAGGTTTTTATAACAGCAATTAGTGTGTAGCTAAGTTGCATGCATATTCATGGTTACATATGAGATTGTTAGATATCTGATATCTGTCGGTAATGTGGGAATCTACACTTTTAGAGAATAAATAATGTTCCAGCCGGTGGCAGATAATGGGACTAAATAATGTTACTTGCCAAAGTATTTTATTTTCAAATATATTAAACACACTGTTCGGATTACTCCTCCCGCACAAAGTATTGATTAATTCGGGACGACACGTGTTTCGGGAATACGTGGATACCCATTATCAAGTCGAATAACCGGTACCATTCGGTCATTCCAAACTCCTATTTGTATGTTGTGATTTTACAATATATTTAAAAATGAAATACTTTTATCTCCTAACATTATTTAGTCCCATTATCTGCCACCGGCTGGAACATTATTTATTCCCTAAAAGTATAGATTCCCACATTACCGACAAATGTCAGATATTTAAGAATCTCATATGTAACCATGAATATGCATCCCAAATCAAAACGAAAGTAGCCAAAGTCGCGTATCCTGCTGACAAATCTGATAGTAATAAACAATTAACAAGAAAACAAAAGGTGCTGGAAAAGATCATAACAGTATATAAAAGCTATAGATTATTCATTCTACAGGAAAAAAAATCATTTCTACCATTTGTTCCTTGACATCTCGCGACTCCTGTACATCTCACTCCAGCCATGGATGTACAGTATTAAATATTTCGAAATTAGGCAGTAACAACAACTATAAAACAGCCTGTAATATGCGCAATGCTCGTTGTTTGAGCATCCTCACTCACAATTCTAAATTACTTCAGAAATTACCGCGTTACATTTGTATTAAAATTTCTAACAAATTGCCTTTAGAGTTGAAAGAGATTCAACCGCTTTGTAAATATAAAAATGCTTTAAAACATTTTGGATTTTGGATCATACGCAAAACAAACTGTACGTGTTAATATATATATAATTATAAATGTTTCATTTGGTAATATACACTAATATGGTAAATTACATTCTAGTTTCGTCTTTACCTAACTCATAACAGAAGTTAATCCTTTAAAGCAAAATGTTAAAGTGTGGTCAATGGCATTTATTTTATTTGACAGAGGTGACACAAAGTAAATTTACACAAAGAATGGGAGGTAACAAATTTGCTTGCTATTTTTTGTGTAAAATTTCCTACAGTGTAGAAGAAGCTCTCAGAAAGCTCGCTATTAGAAATTGGACGAATAGGAACAAATGGCTTCTAGAACTGGCTAAGACCAACCAAGGATTGTGAGTCTCTAACACTAAAAGGTTGATCAAGGTTTGAAGACATCGTTATTTCTTACTAGTTTCATTCAATGTTCATAGTGTACTAGTTGAGAGTAATTTCTCAAGTCAGTATTTCTCAGGGATTACTTAACTTTGAGCGCTGCTTCATCTCCTCAAAGATAGTACCACTTAAAAATACTACATACGTATTTACGATTATTGTACAAGGTCTTATTCAAAGCTCGCTTACAGCCATTTATGACTCCGCAGCCAACATAAATGTTTCTGTAACCTTCCTGATTTAGTTGGTACAGAAACCTAGCCTCTATATTCAGGAACTGTTCCAATGCATACATTAAAAAGCTTCAAACAGAAATATTTCCATACATCTATCAACTAATTGTGAGCTGCATCGCAAATATTGTTTGTATGGCGTATTGGAAACATAAAGCAACGTTTGCACTAACGTTCCGAATTACTATTTTAATTCGATTTCGTAATCCAAGTAATCGACTGAAAATGTTAACGTTGTAAATCATTTTTCTGGTAATTTCCCAACATTTTCTTAACCAGGAAATAAATCTCTATCGGCAAAATGAAGTATTACCGCAATCAGTGTATTATCTCTATTCGCGTCTATTCTGATATGAAATATTGTGCGTTGTATTTGTGGGGATAAATTGAAAATGCCTATAATAACCAATTACTTAACCCTCAATACGGAACAATGAAAATGGATCAATAACATCCCTTCCGGTCTTATGTCAGGTCCGACCTCAACAAGTCACAAGTAAATAGAGGAGTAAACATAATAACGAAACAAAAATGATTGGTGTGTATGTGCATAAATTACATACGACGAACATTATTCTTTTACGACAATAAAGCCGGTGATGCCTTTGTTGTGCCGAGTACAAATAAATTTACATGCGTGTGTAAGTTTCAATGCACAAATTGTTTCTGTACCCTGGCTATAACATTACCATTTCGTTAGGAAATTCCGCATCGTGAAGGATGTGGCACGTGCTGGTTTGGACAGTTCAAAAAAAAATCTGCACTGTTAAGCAAATCAACATAGTTAGGATTAATTAAAACAATTTAATTTTCATTTTTTTGCAGATTCATTAATCAACACCTTCTATAAATTACTTTAAAATAAAAGATTGCAAAGATTGTGTATAGTAGCAGTACGGTAAACACATTGCTTCGGATCACTCCCCACCTCAGAACACATTGCTTGGAATGGGTAGATTCCTATCTTCAACCAAATTCAATTATGCGGTTGGCAATGGGAATGCCACGTATTCTCAAAGTGATTATTTTGTTGATGATATGCCTCATATTATTTTGCTCGCGCGATTCGGCTGTCCAGAACTGTCGGAAAGAAATTAAGGTTGAGCGACACTCTAGGAACTTTGAAGTAGAATCCAGGAATTTTGAAGGAGCGTAGAGACCGAACCAGAGGGTGTAGGCAGTTGAAATTTTCAAGGTGTACTTAGCATATACGGCTAACTATACCTACAAAATTTCACGCTATTCGGCTGTCCAGAACTGTCGGAAAGAAATTAAAGTTGAGCGATAATCTAGGAAATTTGAAGTGCAATCCAGGAATTTTGAAGGAACGTAGAGACCGGACCAGAGGGTATGCGCAGTTGAAATTTTCAGGGTGTACTGAGCATATATGGCTAACTATACCTTCAAAACTTCACGCGATTCTGCTGTCCACAAGTGTAGCAAAGAAATTAAAGTTGAGCGACAATATAAGAAATTTGAAGTACAATCGAGGAATTTTGGAGGAGCGTAGAGACCGAACCACAGCCACAGAACTAATTAAAGAAAAAGGCGCACGTTGAGAAGTGTTCAGTAACATAAGTTCGGAAATTAACGTAAATCAGGAGATTAAAGAACACGCGATTCGGCTGTCCAGAACTGTCGGAAAAAAAATTAAAGACAATCGAGGAAATTCGAATATATTTTAGAAACTTTTACGAAAATAATGTATGTAGATTTAGTGGAAATAGAAGATTTTCGTCTCTATCCTCGTCGTCAAGCTATACGTTTTTCGTATCATTGAACCACTCTCTTGTTATCCAAATAATTTTTTATAAATTTTGATATAGAAGTGCTTGAACATCCAAAAATAGTATATACATATATTTTCGATTGGGAACCATTGCTGTCACTATAGAGATTTTTTCTTAGTTCCGGGAAAATCTCACAAACAATTTTTAAAATATCATTTAAAACAAATGGAAGAACTTCTATCCACAAATACTATAAATAGAACAATAATAAGTTTAAGGCAAAATAATTTTATTAACAATATTGGACGATATAAAGAAATTAACTTATGGAGAAATGTGCGCCAGTATTGACCATTAGACGTATGGATGATGAAACAATGTAATAATCACAGATATCTTCGAAATGATCGCACAAGCTCCATGAACGCACATTTTACTATACTGAATAGTCTTAAAGTCTCAACCGTGTACGCCCAGAAGTACCATGAAGAATCTGTTTTGGGCCTGGAAGTTGGTTACCTGGTCTAGTTTGATTTTCTTTTTTCCTTTAAACATCGTTTGCGAATATTTATTTCAGGGCTGCAATGGCTTGGACTACACCAATGTCACAAGGAAAAGCGGTTTTCTGGTGGTCAACCCAGGAAACTGTGAAAACAACGAAATATAGCAACAGGGACATAGAATAGTGGAATAATATAATGGTCATGGTATAACTTTCATTAGGGAGCCATCAGTAAAGAACACTAATGCACCACTATATCTTAGTAGGAATCATTTTCCTTGACCCTAGGAGTATCCTAGGATGAAAGATGAACTCAGAGGAGTTTATGATATACCAGTTCCAATTATCAAGTGTGTTTATCCCATAATAAGTTTGCCAATACATCACTTTCATAGTTATAAGCCAATTGCGATTCTGCCGGCTTTATCAAAAATGTTTGAAAATGCATTGCAATCCCGTTTCATGAGTCATTTACTTAAAAACAACTTGATTTCAATAAACATAAAAAATCGATCTATTAGTACGGCATTGAGTGATATAATGACCTCTCGCGGGCTTTTCACTTAGTGGATCACAGTATACTGTTGGAAAAATTATCGGTATATAGAGTGCGCGGCACTGCACTTAGTATTTTTGAATATTACTTGCGTGGGCGGAAACAATTCACTGAAATTAAACCTAGAAATGATAATGCGTGCCTAGAACGATGCAGGACTCTAACAACACATAACTCTATTGGAATACCACAAGGATAGAATTTGGGTCCGCTACTTTTTGTCATTCTTATGAACGATTTGCCGCATTTTTTGTCCGGTGGGGTTGTGATGCACGCAGATGAAACTGCTGTTTTGATATCCGCTAAAACACGAGAGAAGCTGTTGGACGACGCTAGTCTCGTGTTGGGTGGGATGATGGCGTGGTTAACATTGAGAAAACGAAATTAATTCTTTTTGGGAAAAACAGCTCGCACCTCCAGTTAAACGTTCACAATAATGTATTTACTTCGGTATTAGAGTGGAAATTGTTGGGTTTGACTATAGACAAAGACTTGAAATGGGCACTCGCATTAATTCAGTTATTTCTAAGTTAAATAAGTCGTTATATGTTTTACGTAAAATGAAAGCGAATAAGTGTTATATTAATACATTAAAAGCAATATATTTTGCATATTTTCCCTCGCACTTGACTTACGTTCGAAATGATTTACAACAATTTCAGCACAATTCGACAGCGCGCCGAGCAGATTTTGTTGGTTGTGATACCTCCAAATCAAATAAGTTTTACGTACCCTCTATTCGACAAAGTATTCGAATACACAATGCTCTACCTGAGCCACTAAGATTATACCTGGAAACAAAAAACCAGTACTCATTTGACGAGTACCAAAACAATGCTATGCTTTCGTATATATTTCTCTGGTTATTACTGTTGTTAATAATATTGTCAGTATTATTGTCATTTCATTATTATGTGTTATTGTTACTGCTATTATGCTAAGCCACTGGTACAGCAATAAATATCTATCTATCTATTTATCCATAAAGACCAACCAACCAAGGACCTGGAATAATAGTAAATAATAATAAATGAATAATGGGCAGAGAAATGGGAAATCAAATACTGAAGTGTTTCCGGAGTTTTAAATCAAGCGGCTTCCACAAAATAAAAACCTGCAAACACCTTATTGTATAATTTGCGCGATCAATTTAGAGCAGTTAGAAGCTAATCGAAATTTTCATAGTTAAAGGGCTGCCCAAAAGTAAACATCTATTTTTGACAAGTTTTGTACTTCATTTGTTAGTTGTTTTCTAGAATTTAGAAATACCTGAACTATTGATCTAATAAATCTCTGACATTGGCAACTTCATAGTAGTAAAAAAATTCTGCCATATTACAGAAGAAAATTATGACACTGACATTCACAGCGCAAACGTCACCACGAAGACCATAACAATATAAAATTACAGTTATTAACAGATATTTAAGAACTTAGACATTGACAATTCGAAAATATCGCAACTTGTAAGAATCCAGATACAAAGTTCCACCGTTTTTTCACAGCAAAAAATTTTAGTTCCATGACATTAAATCGATTTAATTTGTTTCTTCTGAATTTTCTCTAGAAAGTAACGAAAGAAAAGAGGATAGCGCTGAAATTAGTGTACATGAAATCGAATCTCTGAGTAAACGAGATCTCGAGGGATAAGCAGGGTAAGAAATATCACGTTCACAGCGGGCTCCTTTTCGTCGTCCGTAATAAATACAAATCCTGGTATTCATCTTCAACACTTTCTTTTTCTGATGGTTCCTTTAATATTGAAATAGCCATTGAGCCGTTATCGCATCGGAGTGGATTATTATATTTGAAATGACACAGAAGTTTTAGTTATCGCTTGATTTACGATATTAACGTTTGCATTGGGAATTTCTAGTAAGTTACTCATACCTTCTTTTGTAAGAATACTTAGGTATTTCCTACAGATACATGAATAAAACACTTTTTATTGACGAAGCCATATTTACCTTTGCTTTGTTTGTCTTAATTAACAATTGGAATAAAATAATTTCTTCATCCAAAGCTGAAATCTTTCACATTATTAAAAACAACCTAATTCTACAATATCGTAATATTTTAAAAGTTTCATAATAAATGCTGAGGTCAACACTCAGAACTTCCGGGTTGTATCCTATATTTATTCAATGAAAAATACTAAATTTCCATTCCATTAATTAACTAGTTATTGATCCCGTACAAATCCTTATGCACAAAACCTGACACGAATGCAGTACCCTCAAAAGATGATTTGTACCCAAACGATTGCTTTTCTTGGGGTTATCTGAAAAGTAAAGTTTATAATAACATGCAAACACGCGATTTGGATGAACTGAAAGCCCGTACACGTACTGCATGTGAGGGAATAAACATAGAATTGCCTTGAAAGACAAGGAGGAAAATGAAATTAGACTTCACCTTTGTTATGTTGTTTTGTTTGTCTTAATTAATCGTTAGAATAAAATAATTCCTTCATTTCAAGTTGAAATTTTGCACTTTCTTTGTTAAGAATATAATCAAATTCTTCATAGCTCTGTTTTTTTCTTTATAAAAAGAAAATTAAGATGAAAGCTGCCCTAACTGCTTAACGATAAACCGGAAAGTCATTCGATCAAATCAATTGCAGACCTCGCATCGCACGAGGTAGATTAGAAGAGCGAATCGAAGACCCTTTTAATCTGGAACTACTGTAATAACATTCACGATGCGGATTTAACCCCAACTCCGCTCCTGACCACTAATTGCTCAATAACGGTAGAGCTGGGAACATATTTTGAATGTACACATGTGTTTATCCCCTGCTAGGGATTTTTCCCAGCGATCTCGTTTGTTAACGAGCGTTTCACTGCCAGATAGAGACGTGTCGGGGCGAAATATGAATATAATTGATATTTGCATATATAAAAACGCTCAACGATGGCGCGTACTGCTGTTTTATAAACGCTGAAACATTTGCCTCGAATTGCCACGTGGGGAGATATGCACGATTAAATCTAATTACTGAAGCAAAAACAAAAATGCTAAATGTATGCAATTTATTTAAAAGGGTGCCATAAACTACAGAAAACACTTCTAATTTGTTTTAAACAAAAACTAAATTTTATCCAACTGCGAAAAACTAAAGGTTTTATAAAAGGGGGTTGTAATAAACTAATTTTTCATTGCAAAAACTTAACGACAATCTTGAACACCTGAGTACCTGAATTACAGAATTAAAGGAAGTTCTGTATAATCATATCACAAGCATCCGTATAGAAACCTATACACGTATGCCCACATCTGAAGGAGGGATTGCTTTGTAAATGGCAATCGCGCATTTTCTCGAGACCAATATCGCACGACTGAGGGAGTATGTTTGTCATGACGTGGAAAGCAGTACTCGTCGGAAAACAGAATATTTTTTATAAAACCACGGACGCACAAAACTCTTACAAAATTGTGCGCGGTGAAAATTTCCTGGCATTTCTGAACTGTATAACTTTTGTATTTGTTGCGTTTCAGAATACGTTCCACTGTACTTCTACAAACACCGATTTCGTCTGCAATTTGCTGACTAGAGCAAGGTTCGCCCATTTCAACCAACGAACGAACCCTCACTTCTGTTTCCTCCCGTTCGGCAGGTATTGGAGGGATTTGAGGCTGTTCGTCTCTTTGTTAACATTTACAGCAATTTACTAACACACAACCAAATTTTCTAAAACGCTTGCGAATGAATAGGACGATCTATGTACTCTACGGCAAATAGATCGATTGTTCTTTGGTAGGAATTTCAAGAAAAATACCGTGTAATGATTTGTACCTTCTCTGCGGTTGTATAAACTAACATAGTGTGTGCGAAATCGACGATCATTTCTTAGAACTTTTCGTGCTCATAGAGAGATACAAAATGATTCAAATCGGCGTGCTGTGTGCTACGGCGTTGCAAGTATGCCAGATCACGATACGTACAATATACCTCGCACCCCGGTGAGAACTGAGCATACGTGTATATACATCAATTCCCCCTAACACAAACTCGCAATAAAATAAAGTAGGTAATAAGATGCGATAAGGGGTTGTTCATTACTAACATAAAACTTGTCAACTACAAAAGTAAGAGGCAGACATACATTTATAGCACACTTGGGTCCTATAAGACAAAACGGGAGATCATAATGTAATACTATACAGGATATTTATTAACTACGCGATAATTACTGCAACTATTTTTTCTTTGATAAATGATATGTCATCAACTACAGCAGTATTAGTGAGTTAACACAGTCAGTCCCCCTTTCATGTCACTGCATCTTGTCTGCACTGAGTTTTATCGTTAAAGAGGGAGGAGACCATAACATTGGAAGTCTATATACATATAAGCTGAGTCTGAAATATGAATAGAAAAAATAATACCTAGTAACTTTATGGATATGTTTATTGTTAATCGAATGTGGGCGCATAGCATTTTATTCACGTTCAGAATTGTTACTATTTGTTGTAGTGAGGACAGGTCATATGTAATAATGCAAGAATGCACAAAGTTGAATAATCTCTAATTTAAATGAAAAATGTCAAGATCATCATTATATTCGTCACCCTAATCCTCCTACACTCGTATGTGTCCAGGTTCTTCCTATTTTGCCATTCTTTACGATTTCTGTCGACAGTATCTTTCTTAGATCTTGGATAAACAAATCTTATTACAGCCGAATAAATCATTTTCTTCTAATTTTCAAAAAAAGCAATTTTTAGAGCCTTTTCTGGATACAAATCTTCATTTGGTCGGGCTAGTATTATTAGCAAAATATATGGCTTAATTACAATACAAAATAATTCAGCAATCCCAAAAAGGCAGTTTTCCCCTAAACCAAAAATGGCCGATTATTATTTTCGGGTGATTATATGTTTTATGGAAGAGGCAGCGTAGTTTTCAGCAACAGCCGAGCTTTTCCAACCACCTAATCGTTTTATGGTTAAAATATCACCTCCATTGTTTGCTATATGTGTAGCACTGGACCTTCTAAAACAATCACTAGTTTAAAGATGAGGAAACGAAGAAAATTGGCAATTTCTTTAGGAATATTTCCCATAGGGTTAATACCAATAGGACTATTAATTAAATAGCCATGACGATAAGTTAGAAAAAAAACATTTGTAGGTAACTGTTTTAGGCCGAAGATTGTTATATTTTTTTATTAGTTCCATGCAGTTTACATCAGTTACTGCAAACATTCTTTGAACATTGTTTTTTGTTTTAGGTACAATGACTATAATGGAATCAGATTTATATTGAAGGTCTTCCACACATATATTAACTAATTCCTCTCGTCTGCAGGGTCCATTGTATCCCATTATCAAAAAAACCTAGAATATAAGCTATTTACAAAAGTTGATAGAATAAAGTTAACAGCCACTTTCATAGCTAAGTATATTTTATCATCCGCTTCTCTTAAAAATTTATGAACGCCTTTCTTCTTTTTAGATTTTTTTGCTTGTTAGCTTTTAGATAGCCGCTTTAGTAATGCTTCAAGTTTCATATATAGATATGTCCACATTTCTATGTATATTTAAATACAATCTTAACATCGAACAGGTTTAGGTAAATTAGTAAGAACATTTTCAGCAATTTGCCGTATTTCTGATGGAATGCACGAAAAACTTCTAGAACTCATTTTGAAATAATTTAACAATAAAATGACAAATTAATTTGTCAATTCAATATATTTGAATTTTACGCCAAACGAATACGCATGTTACCAACCGCCACAAAATTTTCCCTTATATTATAACATTTTTCTTTTTTTTGTTTTTACAAATAAAGAAATTTTAAAAAATGACTCCAAAAAAAAATCATAAAAACACGTTTTATAAGATATTAAGTGCAATATTAATACAAAATAAATTATAAGTATAATAATTTGTTATTATCGGTCTATCCATTATATAATCGAACAATCAAAATAATCTTAATACTAACCTCGTCACTCAAGGTATATTCTTAAAACATATACCGTAAAGTGAGGCTACTTTGTGACACATAGGGTTACATTGTGACAGGTCCCGTAAAAATCTTTCTTTTTTACTTTGGTCGGTTTTATAGCCGAACCGGACCTATTTTAAGGTTAAACCAGAAAACTAGAAAATGTTCGCCACCTGTCAAACATAGGGTTAAGTTCCTGCTCTAAACGCGCACATGGTTTGGGCTTGAGTTAGTTCACAATCAGAGATAATATAGTTAGGATAGATGGGGCACTTAACGTTAAATTTGTCTGCCTATCCATCTGGTGGTCTGCGAATACAACTAAACTGATTAGCCCGCCAAATATCATATATTTCAAACTTGACAGGCTGCATAATTCCGTTCTACCGTACGTAAATGTATTCATTCATCTGCACAATCTTTTTTTCTCATGTCTATAATTAGATGTGTTCAGAAAGGGAGTACACAAGTTGCGCAAAGGAAACGCATTGACAGTTTCGATTAACATATTTGAAAAGGATATGCCAATAAAGAAATAATGATTTTTGATAAATGTAATACAGAATACGTGGCTTCACGTATAGATTAATGTAGTTTAGGAAAACAGCATCGTTCCAAAACATTGTTTGCATGCATGCGCGGGCATTAAAAAATATAGTGTACGCTGCAAATGGTAATATTTTACGTAAGACGGATATGAAAATAAAAACAGAAGTTATATAATTAAGAATGAATTTATTAAGTACGTAAATGGTTAGAAGTTATTCCGTATACATACTGGGTCCCTACGACTTGCGGCCCAGTCGTTTCCCTGAAGGCTTCTGTTAATGCCATTTACCCGAAGAAAAATACCAAATATTAAAAATTCATATAAAATTTTGTTATTTTTTATTATTTCTTTAGTGTGATGGCACGGCTTGAAATTGAAATATATTTCACTTTTTAAAATACTTAAAAGTACACC
>JARFOC010000516.1:167789-185161 GCA_031763485.1 Osmoderma eremita
GTTGCTGCAAAATATTCCTGCGCCGACGCCCTGCTGTGTTCTCGAACCGTCCGTAAACCAGCAGGTGTCTGCTTGCGGTAAAATGTTTTTAGCGTTAATAAGTTACAAGATTTTTTAAAATTATAGATATTGCAATAAATTTTCGATAGCTCTCATAGAAAGGTAATCCACATGAAAACCCCATTTCAAATTTTCTTCAACAAATACACCAAGCAAATTTGCAAAGTCCACAAGATTTATACTATTATTATCCAGAACAAAATTTTTAACTTATATCTTGATAGATTACGAAAGAGTACGCACTGGGTTTTGTCCGAGTTTACTTGTGTCTTATTAAGTGAAAACCAGCGACTTAAGTTTGAGTAGGCTTCATTTACTTTTTGAATAAAATCTTTAAAACCAGTGCTTGTAAATACAAGTGTAACATCATCCGCATAAAGGGTAATATTACTGGTGTTAATTATAAACGATGGAAGATCATTGATATAAAGTAGAAACATGGTAGGGCCAAGAATTGATCCTTGCGGGATTTCTATTGATTTAGAATGATAACAGTTAATAGTAACTTTTTGTTTTCTGTTTGACAAGTAACTCTGACAGCATGTTACGGAAACTCCCCTAAAGCCATATTATTCTA
The DNA here is from genome assembly GCA_031763485.1 of Osmoderma eremita. Taxonomy (NCBI): domain Eukaryota; kingdom Metazoa; phylum Arthropoda; class Insecta; order Coleoptera; family Scarabaeidae; genus Osmoderma; species Osmoderma eremita. Next base: position 168,427 of record JARFOC010000516.1, read on the forward strand.
TCTTAGACAGTAGAACTTCATGATTTACGCCAGCATCAATACCAAAAGAAGCGTGATCAATACATTTAAACTAGGCTGTATTTATAGGACGAGTAGACAAAAACCCGTGCTTGGAAATTGAGAACAAATCATGCTTATTAAAGAAGTTAATTAGTTTTTCATTCATAATGAAAACCTAGAAAATGTCGGAAGTATACAAATAGGACGATAGTTGTCCAGATTATTATTTCCCTTTTTGTGCACAGGAGCAACGTGGGCAAGTTTTAGCGCGGTGGGGAACTTTCCCTTATTGAATGAAAAGTTCGAGCATATTCTATTCTACTACTATTTTGCATAGCCTATTTGTTTGTTTCACTAAGAAACTAGAGAAATATTAGTATTACCTTAGTGTAATAAGAGTTGCTTTCCTAAAAGAAGTCAGGTTAGGTATAAACCCCGCATGGTGCTTATGAAAAAGTTTATATTAAAAACACTCCCGTATAAAATCGAAAATATCAATAAATCAAATTGTGTGATGCTACTTTGCATGCTTACATAGCCGATGTTATGCTCGCGGCACAATCAGCTGCGAACAATGCAGCGCTTTAAATTAATGGCCCCTCCAACAACTAATTTAAACTTGACAGCTTAACAAAATGTAATCGGTGTCAACAACAGTGAACGACTAATACTGGCTTCCCGTAAGTGTGGTTCTCGCTTTTGTCCTTGAATTTCCTTTCCTTTTACATCAGATCTAATGTCACACACTTATATAGTAGGTTTCTCGACAATTTGTAGTAGTAATTGTTTGTACAGCAAGTCGCTTTTCATTGCTTTAAAAATGTGTTTACTTAAATAGCGTAATGTCAACACTTAAAACAATGACTATTCTTAAATTTCTAAAGGATTTAGAGGAGATTTTAAAGATATTTTTTTAACAAAAGCATAAGATAATTGGATAAGAATCCTTGAGTCCTCGACGTATACAGGTAACATAGTTTTCCTAAAACTAGGAAAAAAACACTTTAAGCATAAATCTCCATTTCGTTTCTCCATCCATGTGCGCGAATGGAAAGACGCACCGGAAAAATCGAAGCGGTATATTTATTTTATATTAAAGGCGTATGTTTTTGACTGCGAATCCTCCGATTTTCGCCACGGAAAAATAGTCGAAAACGGTAGGGGGAAAGCGAGCGGTTATGGTCGACCGTAATATGCGGTTTGTGTAACATCACAACGTGTAATGGGGCTTTATGCGATTTATTGGGATCGTCTAAATCTACATATGAGCCATAAAAGACGTGCCTGGCATTCGTCATTTAAGACGCTCATGAAATAGCCTTCAAGAATAGCTGCCGAAGAAAAGCCGGTGCCCTACGTTCCATTTATTCCTTTTTTTTCTCGATCATCATCCTGCCGACTAAAGTTTCCCGTCGCTACGGGAGTAAATGATAAAATGATTTAGATAAGGGGATGTCGTCAATACTTAGCATAAAGAGAAGAAAAAAGTTACAAAAGTTGGAAAACTTTTACAAATCTATTTTATATTTTCAGCAGTACTTGGGGGATATTGGTTGATGCATTTGATTTTATACCGCAAATCAAATCAATAATTATTTTATGAACATGAAATTATTTTACTTAATTGACACTCTCCCTAATTCTTTATTCATATTTGATTGAATGATTATTCCAGAATATAGAAGAAGGTCTTGTTTATGTTTACTGATTGTACGAACGGATCTACCTCGCTAACATGGTTTAGTAGCATGCGCGCCAAATCCTCATCGGGTATGACCTGCTTTTCCGCCGGCTAAATCTGTAGCATTCAAAAATAATGTGAGACGAAGTTTCCTCCTCTTCATTGCATAATCTACACACAGGTTCCTCTCTACATATTTCCATTGTGTGTACATTTTTAGTTTGTCGTGTCTGGTGACACATCATAATCTGCGTGATTAAACACAGTATGTCAGCTGCCAACAGTTGTAATGGTGTTCCATCATCTGCTAACTGTGTTTCTATCTTGCTACATGGTGCCAATGCTGCTAGTTCTGCTTAATCAGCCACTCACCGCACACGTGCCGTTGTTTCCGTGTGACCGGAGCCCTTTCTTTCCCTCTGGTCCACCAGGTCATTGCCTGCAATTACCTACTGCTCTGACACCCACATCAGCTGACAAGTACATTGCAAGTTTTTGCAGACAGTCCAATACTGACCCTGGAAGTAACGCGGCTGATATCTACCAAGGGATACGTAATAACCTTGTTATTGTGTTATGTCCTGGGTTTATTTAAGACAGTAAAAAGTAAACCCTACTGTGGACCTGATGGGGTACCCTCTAATTTCCTTAAAAGAGTTGGAGATTGTTTAATAGCTCCAATTACCGTTTTGATTAATCTATCATTTGAATCTGGTGTATTTCCGTCAAAGGAATCTCGTGTCATTCCTTTACATAAAAAAGATAGCAAGTTAGATATTAAAAATTATCGCCCTCTTACAATTTCTTCTAGTTTCTCAAAAAAAATTGAGTATGCCATGTTGCGTAGACTCATTTGAATAAATATAATATTTTAACTGAGCAACAACATGGATATAGAATTAATTACTCTACAATGACTGCTGTACGCGCTGTGTATGATATTGTTGTATCGGGTATGGAAAATAGGCGTCTCTTTGCGATTTGAGTCGTGCGTTGGACTGTGTCGACTATGATATTTTGATTACAAAGTTAATTTGGTATGGTATATGTGGCACTGTTTCACGATGGTTTGAATCTTTCCTAAAAGGAAGAACCCAGTTTGTGAATATTAAAAATCAATCAGTGGGCAAAAAAAGGTTTGTTAAATCCTCTAGCCTACCCCTCAGTAGAGGAGTTCCTCAGATGAGCATTTTGGGCCCAATATTATTTTTTGTTTTTTTTAATGATATTACTTTTTAACGGAGTACAACTTGGCCATGTATGCCGACGATACAAGCGTCGTTGTGTCTTGTAACAACATATTAGAGAGCCAAAATAGTGTCAATTCTTTGTTAAAGACTGTAAATGTATGGTTTTCCCATAATAAATTATTTCTTAATTTTGATAAAACCAAATATCTCATATTTCATAATTCTCAGAACATGACCCAATTCAATGTTAATATAGTCTTAAATGATATGGAAATTGATCGAGCAAGAGAATTAAACTTTTTGGGTATATGTATGGACGACATTTTAACTTGACAGGCACACTGCTACAAACTTATCGGTAAATTAAATGCATCGTGTTATCAAATACGAACGTTAAGCATATAATTAAAGATAATAGCTTAATATCCTACTATTAATAATACATTACGAGTACAATTTTGATTCTACACATCACTGCACTACCTAACTAATATCTACCCAATAATAATAATAGTAATAATAGAACAAAACAAAATTTGGTAGGTTAAAACAAGTAGAAAAGACAATAAGAGAAAGGAAGAGGAAACACATAATATTATAGGTAAATCCATATCAATTGTGACATACAAACCTATTGTAGTTTTTGCACATATCTACAACAGGAGATTTGCTCAAAACATTCGTTCTAGCCCTAGGTATCTGCAACGGTAAGGTGGACCTTGTATGGTGACTACTAGGAATCGCGAAATTTATTTGGTAAAGAAAGTCCGGAGAATCTATCTTATGAAGAAGCAAATTGCAGAAAAAGTTGTAGCTGTGGATATCGCGCCGATCGGATAAGGATTCAAACTTATGACGTACCAATAGACTTTTGTAATCTGAACTCCTGTGTGGATATATTCCATCAGCTCTGAAGGACAGATATTTTAAAAATCTCTTCTGAACCCGTTCAATAGATAATTGTTGGTAGGTGTACAATGGGTACCACACAACTGAAGCGTATTCTAATTTACTCCGTACTAGCGAATAATACAACGTGGTTGCAGTTAATGGGTTCATAAAGTATCTACACGATCTTATGAGATAACCAAGCATCTTGGACGCAGATGTGCAAAGGGATGTGATATGCTCATTAAACGTAAGACCAGTGTCAAAGAGTACCCCCAAATCGCGAACAGTGAGAGTCCTCGGTATTGATTGGCAGTCACAGACATAATCATAGGTTATAGCATTTGAACATTTAGTATACGACACAACGGCACATTTATTAACATTAAGGGTAATGTAATTTCTCTGGCACCAGAGATTGATCATGTCTAAATACCGCTGTAGCTTTCGGCAATCATCATTACTATTTACAGTTGTGTATTTTAAAGTCATCGGCATAAGCTAACACATGACAGTTCAGCTCGTCAAACAGATCATTTACGTATACTATATTAAATATCAGAGGTCCCAAGTTGGAACCCTGGGCTATACCAGAGGTAAATAAATACGGAGCTGATTTAAAACCGTTGTAAAATACAAATCCCCGCCTATTCGACAAGTATAATCTCAGCAACAGTACAAATGACGGTGAGAAACCCAGACAATCCAGATTAGCAAATAACACCGAGTGGTCAAATGCTTTAGAAAAATCCGTATACACAACATCTACCCGCTTGCAACAATCCAGAGCACCACTAAGGTACTGTGTTTTTACTCGATCTATAATCGTTGATCTACCGGAGAGGAATCCATGCTGAGAGTCTGACATGTGCGCATGCACATTGTGGTATATTATACCAAATAAGAGATGTTCAAACACTTTTGAGAAGTTACATACGATACTGATAGGTCTGTAATTGCTTATGTTACCACGATCACCCTTCTTCAAAACCGGTATCACTCTGCTCGTCTTCCAAATTTCAGGAAACGTTGAAGTCCGAACACACAATTTTAACAGGATTCCCAGTGGATAAGCAAGCACTACGGCACAATCGCGCACAAGAAACCCGGAAATGTTATCATCACCACCCGTCACGTCAGCTTTAAGAGTCTTAATTGACGATAATACGCCTTCCTCAGTAAAAGGGGCAACACTGAAACTCGGATAGTTGCCAAATACTGGCGATGAATTTGTAGAAGGAGCCCGCAGTACACTAGAGAATTCCTGTTTAGGACTTGTTTCGTTTTTACACTACATTATACAGTATAACTGAACCAGTTTAGACTAATCAATCAACACATGGTGAATGTCTAATAATAAATGTCCTATAAACTAACTCAAAACTATTTATATTTTCGCGTATCCACTGTTCTTATTCCCTTCATAGGTCGTAAGGCTGATACTGGAACGCGGTATCAGCCGTTAATGCCCCGTAATATGCTTATTCAACTTACCTATTTTATTAAACTATTTTAATGACACCGATATTAAACAATATTGTATCACAACTCCGCAAATATCTTCTACTACTGGCAATATATTCCTATAAGATGCTATCGCTAATAGCCTTCGAAGAATTAAAGGACCCCAAGAGTAATTTGTCGTTCCTTCACATATTACACGTCGTAAATAAGACTGTAATCGCACTTTTGCGTCAACCCTATTAAGGCAATAATTTGGGAATTGCTGACTTAATAACGAACCCTCGCCTTCATCCAACACGTACTGCACATATCTGGGTCAGCGTGAGTTGGGGTAACAACGAAGTCAAGTGATCCGGTTTTCTGCCGGAATCCGAAAGGGGCGAAGTGTGCGTTGTTTGACGTGGCATTTTCTTGCAGGTCGAGCACTCTCGAGCGTCGAAAACCAGCGTTTCGCAAGACGACCGGTTGCGTTTTCCTTCGAGCGCCTTGGAACGCGTTTTTGGCGATATTAACTTTCCCCGACAGGAAAACGTGTTAATATAAATCGTCGAGAGACTCTCTATCTCTCTCTGAGGAATTACCGCTACATACAATGACATTACGGTATTTTAAGCCCCGCCCGGGACATATAGGTACAGTGAAATACTTATATTATGTCTCCCAAATAAAATAGGATGTAGGGATATATCTTTTAAACTACAGACAAATCAAACTAATATTCGTTTACTACTACTTGCCGAAAAAAAAAGATGTAACAGAAACAGTAAACGAATAATCAAGTGGGCGATGGGTATTAAGGTTTAACGGGCAAGATAGGCAGCTCTAGCCTTTCCCGATACAACGTCATACATTGTAGTGGGGCGAATTAGATCGGGATTCCCGAGATTGCTTGGTCCGTCGTATATCGGATGCGAAATGAATGCATACATATTGTGTATACACGCCTGGCATATTACTTTTTACTTGAGAGAATGAACTGATAAAAATACTTTCTCTACTTACATGAACACTTGTTTTCTTTTCTCTACGTTTTTATATGAAGCACTTCAATTACGCTAATATTAGAAATTCTAATATAGATGTCTTTAAATGAGCAGTTTAAAAAAGCTGCTACGTGTAGCAGATTTCTTTACATAGCGATAGGATAAACTTGTTGAATTTCCACAACTTTGCATTCCGGTATGTTACTGTCAGCTCAATATTTATCCTCGATCCGATTCTAATGGATCCAATAACTGTCGCCGGTATATGCGGATACACTTTTTTTATGTAAATGTTCGTTAAGATCTTAAATCTCCGCAAGTTCTTCACCGATTGCTTTGAAATTTTGACACAACCTTGCATTCGAATACACGCGTATATATGTACCTAATATTATTACATGCTACAATTTCTCCTTTCTCTCTTATATCTCACTCTATCTGGTAAAGCTAAATAAAAGTAATAATACCAAAATTACTGAATTTAGAATATAAGAATGATTTAAACGATTTAAAAAAACATCTGATTAAAAATAACTCAGTAATATTTTTTTTATTCACACCAATATGATTTTTATTGCAAATTCACCCAAGCTTCAACTAGAAACAAAATGCTCCAAATTAATAAATTATATACGTATGCTCGTGATACGTATACGTAGGAGCTGCTCGCTGGTAATGGATTACCTGTATCTAAAATGTAATGCAAAGAAACAGTTTTCGAAGCAAGATCTTTATAGCGGTTTATTGTACACTGCTATAAATCTATATTCGATGTTTCACAACGTGATAAAACATTGCGTACTCGACGAATGTCTACTACGTTAGAAAACTACCACAGACGCAGCAGTTTCTTTTGGAATTCTGTAACTGCTACAAACTGCTGTCGGTGGATAGCTGCTCCAAAATAGCAACCCATCACTAATAAAAAGTAAACTTTCAATCTTCCCTTTTAAATCTATTCTTACTTTTAAAATATTAAGTCGCGCCCTACATATAACCTGATGACGAAGAATTGATCACAGTTGGGTCTATTGTGATCAATTCTTCGCCATCAGGATATATATGTAGATTGTAAATAATTATTCATTTATTTATTCGTATTGGTTTCTAGGAGAAATATTTTTTTAAGTAACAGAAACTTTGAGGCACTTGTCCAGGATAAAAAGGACTTTTTTACTTGCTAGTTATACAAAATAATCTAAAAAAGTCCTGTATGTTCAGAATGTTTGGAATTATTTTTTTTTCCAGTGAAATGAATATTATGTTCAATAAATTATTAATAAAATAAGATCATTTTGAGAGGGTAGGTTACTATTGCTTCCTTTTTTACTATGCCTTCTTTTATTAAATTATTAATTAAATTCATTACTAGATGTGTACATTTAAATGTATCCATACAGCTTGGATACACTATCTTCCCGAGGCCTCGGTCGAGACAGCGTGACGCCACTCCAAAGTATCGAGGCCTCAATGAGCTAGCTTGCGTGAAACCCTAATGAGTCTATCATACCCATTCTCCATGGGTATTTGCTAATTTTAGTATTAGGATTTTTGTCGTTCCGGAAGGTAATTCTGGTTTTGTGCCGTTCTTATATTTGAGTTATTAATTAATACGTACAAAATGATTAGAAACCCAAGAGAAGACATGTCTCTTGCGGCTGTTTTGTGCGCACCGAAAAAATGTGTGTGAAAGACATATTGTAAGTTCTCTTTCATTTCTTAGGTAATAAATTCATTCACCATTCATTGGTACAAAATTCCTTTTTCCCGATTAATAAGTTTCTTTCTTTTTTAATACATATTGTTCCATAGGCGTCTAATTCTCGCGGCGAATTTACGTCTCTTAAAATAATTTCAAATTCTTTGAAGCGATTCTATGTTTTGTTTCAATCATGCGTTGCGTTACACTCGATTATTCTAATCTATTGTAACGGTAATGTGCCATATGTTCTTTAAACCGTGTTTGTAAAGCTCTCCTTGTTTCTCCAATCACAGTCCCCGGAAGATTGCGTAACGAATTCCGTGAAGTGAACGCGACTGTCTAATTTTGACTTTTTATCACACTACGTATTCGTGTAACGGTAATTTTACAAATTTCTTTTTTCGCGGTCCTGTTGACACTGAGGTTATGGAATTTATCAGGTATTGTTAAAATTGGAATTTCCTAAGCATTCTTTCGACATGGGTAAAGGAGAGACTATTATAGGTCGCAATGTCCTATGTGTTTTAATTATTTATCATATCTACTCGTATTCAATGGGAATTTTACTAATTTATTAATGAAGAAGTTGATAGCGGGCATTTTTTGTTGCGCGCAATGATTTGACTCAGCTGTTGTGAACCCTTTTGTGCCAGTTCCTTTTCTATATATGTGGATTTCTAGTTTATTGTCGCAGTTTCTAATTACCATGCTGTCTAAGAAAAAGAGGCGATCGTTTACTTCTTTTTCTACCGTAAATTTTATTGTATTACTAATAGTGCAGATAAAATTTTAATTTGTGTATCTGACTCTGATTTTCATATTTAACCAATTTAATATTAATATGTTTTCGTTCGACATCTTCTTTTGGGTGGAGGGATTCTAGAACTAACGTTAAGGTTTTTTGTTACATGTTTTTACCCGACGTATAAGAATGCACAAGTCGCTTTTGGTATTTTAAAGTAGATATGTCATTTGCTCATTTCTATGTGTTGGCGAGGCATGACATAAGTATTTGCTTGAAAAATCGACCGGAAGACCAAACGCAGTTAGGTGAGGAAAATACGTTCACGGTGTTTGTTTAACATGCAAAGACTGGGGCCGTTGCCAAAACAATGTTTGCTCTTGGATTACATGCAAAAATGTTGAGAATAGAAAATGTTCCTTGTCGTTTAGCAGTAAGCGTGTACCAACCCGACACATCCCGCGGTTTAGATAAAGTTTATAGTCTTTCGGTAATCCCACATTTTCGCGTCGAAGTCAGCAAAGAAAATTCTTAAAAATATAAGTCGTTTATCAACGAAGTACGAGAATGATACTACTGTTTCGTTTCATTTCATTTTATTGTCCAACAGATTACCAGTTACAGGACAAAAAGATTTACAAAGTGAGTACATAGAAAAAGAAAAAGATAATACAAGATATTTGAATTAAAAGAAGTTATAATAAATCATTAATACTGTTATGAAAAATATCTTCATAGTGCAGATCAGCGGAGCGGCACATCGTCACTAGTGGCGAGGCTAGCAGCAAGCTGATCCTAGAACAGGGTAGAGCAAAGGAGGAAGAGGAACGAGAGGAAGCCCTAGGAATGCGGAAATCCAAAAAGGCACGAAGAAAAGGGCTATCGATGACTCCGCGAGTTAACTTCCAAATAAGGCGCGCACCATGGTATTCACGACGGTGCGTTAAAGAATTCACCGAATGTCTATCCAATAAAGACGCGTAATCAAAACCCTCGCTGCGGATAAACTCCATCCTCTTTAAAGGATAGATATTTGAGAAAACGACGTTGAATTTTTTCAAGTGATAACTGAAGATAGACATAGTGGAGAGACCACACTTGAGAGGCATACTCCAACTTGCTCACAACGAAGCTAAAATATAATATTTTCAAAAGTTGTATACTTTGAAAAGCTATATAGGAACGGATGAAAAATGCCGATGTTTTAGATGCTGAGAAGCAGAGGCCAGTAATGTGTGATGCAAAGATAATAGATTGGTCAAAAAGTACACTAAGATCTTGTACTGTTTCAACACTCTGCAGTACATCAATGATTCAACAAATACGCGTAAGTAATTGGATGATTTTTTCTAGTATATGAAATAAAGCAACATTTACTAATATTCAATTTCAAATTGTGTTTGGTACACCATTCGACCATGTAATCGATATTTTTTTGCAAGTTTAAGACGTCACCGATGTTAGCAATTGAATTATAAATTTTAATATCATCAGCGTAAGCCAGAACTGGACAAGAGAAGTGCTGCAACAAATCGTAAATGTACAAAACAACAAGCAAAAGCTCCAAGTTGGATCCTTGCGGAATACCGGAAGTAGGAAGGAATTCGTAAGACCTAAAACCATTATAATGTACATAGTTAGATCTATTACTCAAATAAGTTGCAGGAAAGATGCATTACTGCATCGAACGCGCTACTAAAATCCGTATACACCATATCAACCTGACCCCGCCTATCCAACTTCCCCACAAATGAATTGCGAGATATTGACTAGGTTACTAATCGTTGACGGACCACGATCAAAACCATCCTTAGGACGTTCGTATAGATGGTGAAATAAAGAATTTTCAAAAGCTTTGGAGAGGTTGGACAAAATGGATATGGGTCGGTAATCAGCAACCTTTTTAAATATCGGGGAGATTCTCGTTTTCTGCCATAATTTTGGGAAAGTCGATGTGTGTACAGATAAATTAATAATAATTGCTAAAGGTTTAGCAAGAACTATTCTCTAGCATCTCTTAGTAAAAACGATGGAATTAAGTCATCTCCAGAAATATTATTGTCACGAAATGATGACAGTGGCAAAGTAATACGAAGATTATTGCTAAAAGTAGTATTTGTAAAAGGTGAATTGTCAAGGTAAGTAAAACAAAATTTATCCGCAAACGCATTAACAATATTTTGAGGAGTGTCAAGCGCCATCCCATTATAAGTCAGTGCACTAGATATTCCGGTAGAGCCTTCTTTATTTCGTATATATTGAAATATTTGGTTGGGTTCACGCCCAATGGATGCTTGAACATATTCCAAGTGGGTATTATAAGCAACTGAAATTTGCTGTTTACCAGAGAGTACGTAACCTCTTGAATTCATTAAAAAGGTTTTTGGTCGAGTTCCATTTACGTCTGTAATAATATTTCAGTTTATTGTTAGAAATAACTTCGGAGGTGAACCACTTAGGATAATCAATTTTTTTAGATTTTGTAGAAAATTTGGGCACACTAGCATCCAACTATTATAATTAATTGCAGTCAGTATAATAGAAAAATATATGTTAAATACAGCAACTGTACAAATCTCCGCTTTTATCACAGTGCAACAAGATAAGTTTAACTATGTTAATGTCTTAACTTTAAAAAATACTCATTCAAGAATTGGGGAACCACCACATAGTGGGGCTAAACTAATCTGTAAATTCATGATAAAGGCTTCGTAAAACTAAAACGCAAAATACCTTTGTCGTCTTTATGAGTGAAAGAGTATGGATACGTATTTCGGCAACCAAATTGCCTTCCTCATATCAGTAAAATCTACAAAGGAAAAAGGTGTTAGACTCTGGTTAAGGTAAAACCTTGGATTACGGGATCGGGCGCGAGGAGCATGCTTCTATGCAATCAGGATAAAATCGACAGCGTTAGTGAATATTTTCTATACCGTGCTTTTTTTGTAATACATAGATATTTGCTACAGGTAACGTTAAGCGACATAGTAAGCAACCAATTATACATTAACGGGTTGTCAGTGTAAATCTATGGCCAGTACAATTACGCCACTATTGTTAATTAATTATCTCTGGCTAGCACTACTATAATTAACTTTTTCTAAAAAAAAACTTCCAACATACCATGAAAATCTTAAATCTACTACGAAACTGTTAAAATTTATTACGAAGGTATAGTAGAATTTGGTACGAAAATATTAGTTGTGCTAGCAAAACAGAGCTATGAAGAATTTGCTTATCTTTTTAACAAAGAAACTAATTTCAACTTGGAATGAAGAAATTATTTTATACTAACGATTAGTTAAGACAAACAGAACAACATAACAAAGGTGAAGTGTAATTTCACAGCAAGTGTCCTCATTGCCTTTGAAGGTAATTCTAGGTTTATTCCATCACATGCAGTGTGTGTACGGGCTTTCAGTTCGTCCAAATTACGTATTTGCGTGTTATTATAAATTTTACTTTTCAGATAGCCCAAAAGAAAGTAATCGTTTGGATACAAATCAGCTGATCTTTTGAGGGTACTGCATTCGTGTCAGGTTTTGTGCATGGGAACTTGTACGGGATCAATAACAAATGGATTAATGAAAAGGATATTTAGTAGTTTTCAATGAATGAATGTAGGATACAACCTGGGAGTTCTGAGTGTTGACGTCACCATTTATTATCTACTATGAAACTGTTAAAATATTACGATACACTAGAAATTTGGCTATGTTTTTAATAAAGTGCAAAATTTCAGCGTTGAATGAAGAAATTATTTTGTACTAATTATTAGTTAAGATAAACAAAAGAAAGGTAAATGTAGCTTCGTCAGTAAAAAGTGTTTTATTCAAAATTTCTACGTTTTCATTTAACAAATTAAACATTATTTCGCAGAAATCTGTTCGGTTTACTTTATCGAAAAGCTCTTGATGATTTGTATTTTATATTGAATTCTATCACTGTTTTCTTATTGAACTGTATAATACCTCATAATGTTTGTCTACATCTAAAAGCGATCCTACATACCGTTTCTCTACATAATTTAGGATATTCAGATTGTTTCTGTCGAAACGTGATGGGTTTTATTGTGAGAACACAACCATCTGCTTTGAATTTGTTAAAATATTGAGTATAGATTTCGCACATGCTATAGGCCTTCAGCATACTTGACTGAAAACATGTGCCTAATCCGTATTAAATTATTATTCTTCTGGTACCAAATTATCATTGCCACCTCTTTATCTTTGTATTACCTGTTCATAATTTAAATAAATTTTCTACTTTTCAATAAAATGTATTTAATGTGTGTTTAATGTATGAATAAATATTAAAAAAATAATTTAAAAAATTAAATTAATAAACAAATATTTGATACAAATAATTGTTTTTTTTTCACACTGACGACGCGTTAACTTATAACTGGTTGCCTATTACGTCACTTATCGTTACCTGTAGGAAATACGTATGCGTAACGTTACAAAAAAAAGCCCTGCATATCTATATTATTCTCATAAGTCTTGGCAATTAGTGCTTAAGAGTTTTTTATGTTTATTTTCGTTATTTTCCATCAGAAATCCGCTTTTATTTAGTTTGATTTTTTAGGAGACAAGGTTTATCGTTTAGTTTCTTTCGTATTCGTATTTTTAGTTGTTACTTCTCCAAAAATCGTGTATATTGTTGTTTCTTGTATGGATATAGTTACCTACACATATTTAGCATTTATTTAGCAATTGTTTTATTTTTACGGATATTGGGATATTAATCTTATTTGAATACTATATTGATTTGATATGGAATCACAATTTAGTTCAGCTAACAATTCATATTTGTATGTTGTTTTAATTCAATATTCAGCACTCGATATGTATTTAGATGTCGAACTGAGTGCGTCCCTGGAGTGTACGTCGGTAAGAACCGATTTACTGGAAGGCGAAGTGAGTTATCCCATTTGTGGTGCCTCCCTCTACTTATAAGATTAAGAGATAGCAATCGTATGACAAAAGGCTATTATCCGGCCGCTCCAAACAAACTTGCTTTTTATATAGCGTCGCTACTTCTAGGACATCAAGAGATCATGGACACACAATAAATGTAAAAGAAGACATAAGAACTCAAAACGTTCATTTCTACATCTAAATTCTCTGTTTGGTTTACTACAGAAGAAGTTTCAGCAGCAATGTCAGAAATCAAGACCGGAAAAGACCCTAGATTTGATGATATTCACCACAGTTACTAATTTATTGTGCTAAATATGTTGGGGGGGGGGGGGGGGAGTCTGGTCTTTTTCTTTACAGATATATTGAAAACCGGCAAAATCTCACACTCATTGGAAAGAACAAAAATTGTATAGCTATATTGAAACCGGCAAAATCGAAAGAACAACCACCGATGCATATCCTATTGTATTGCTGAGCAAACTATGGGAACGCTTAATCAACAGAATCAGTACAAAAATATTTAAACTAATACCCACTGAGTAAGCATGATTTAGACCTAGGAATAGTTAAACAAAGTTATGCCTCTCACCACACGTTCAGGCAGATTTTCAAAAAAAAAAAACTGAAAATATCGGTGGCTTATATATACATCCCAACAGCGTATGACACTGTTTGAAGGCAAAAATTAATCTACAAACCACTCCGTGTAATATACACCATGTCTGAAAATTCAAGCCTTGTCAACAGCAAGCTTACAAACAGAACTTTTAGAGTTATTATGGAAAATTTCGAAAGCGGTCAAAACAAACTTGGCAATGATTTCCCACAGCTATTTGTGCTGGCTCCTCTATTAGTCTGTATATCACTTACTGAAACGGTCTTGCGAAAATTTGGCCATGCAAATGACTGGGCCATGGCTACAAAGCATAGTATAGTGCAGGAAACTGAAGCAAGTGACTTTGTCATCATACTGGCATTTTTCGCGAGTGAAGATTAAAAGAAACAAACACATAACATAAAACCAAAGTACACCTATGGAAAAATGAATGGAGCACCTATTGAATTAAAATGAAATGTGTAAGGTGCTCCATACATTTTTCCGTAGGTGTATCTTTGAGTGACTCTTCATAGAATTTAGACCTTCAAAGAACATATCGTAAAAGCAACAGAAAAATTAAACAACAGAATAAAAAGATTATGCAGCCCCACATATAGGATCCTCTGCAACTGTTTTAAGATGTTCTGCTTCTAGTTTTGTTATCCAGAAGCAGAATACGCCACCCCAGGTCTGGCAATAAACTTACTGATTGGTTTTATTATTACTGTACGGTTCTCTATCCTTATTAAGCGTTGGTATCCTTGACATCAATCTCATTTTGGGTACGTTCGGGATATAGATTAGTTAATTCTAATTAATAGCTGTTGTTCCTAAGTGACACTCAAATTTCTTTGGTCTCAACTTACGATTATTCAACTTGATAATGGGAATCCACGTATTCCCGGAACACGTGTCCTCCCGAATTAATTAATACTTTGTGCGGAAGGAGTAATCCGAACAGTGTGTTTATTATACCTTCAGTGTTATTCAAGTGTTGTTCTGTGTGGTGCAAATCTCCCAGAGTGCGACGTCTAACATTATCTTCCTTCGTAGATTCTGCTGAGGATGGCAACTTAGTTGCCGAAATACGTATCTAGGAGTTCTTCACTCATCGAGGTGGTAAGGGTATTTTTTATTTATAATACCTTCATAGAAGAAATCCAAGTAAAATCGATTAAAATTACTTAGATTAAATGTCCAAATTGCACACATAACTACCGAGAAGTTAAGCTGTCGAAATAGGATTAGCCGGACCCGTATTAACCTTTCCGCCACTAAAAAGCACAATTTCTCGATCGACTAGAAACCAATTCTGAGTCATCCCGAGTTTGCCGAATATATCTAGAATTTAATTGTGAGTTATTTCTGCGTAATTATTATCGGAAAGACGCCTACAACTTTCCCAATTTAAACGTAACATTGATTCTCGTTTTTGCAGTGTTGAGCGCAGTAGCAATCAGCTTTAATCGTAATTACGGCGAGTTTAAATTTTAATTAAAAGGAAATATTTCCTACGACCCGATTTCGGTAAAACTCTCCGCCGACTTCGGACTCTCGCAACATAGCAAAAGGTCGCTCTCGCAGTTACCTTAATTCGAATAGAAAATTTACATGCTTTGACGAAAACATCGCCTACACGTATTTTCCTAAAATTATAATTACAAATTCTTATCTGCTTCCAAGGGACCGTGAGATCGACCGATCCTGAGTTTCGCCTGCTATGTATATATACTTCCCTTTCTAGCCGAGATACCTACCCAGGTTCTCTATCTCTCACTATCTTTAAACGCCGGTGCCGACTCCAAACAAATTATGTATTCCCTCGTAGTCCACTTTAATGTACGTGTTAAAAGATAAGGGGGAACGAGAATTCTTGGTTATTGTATCCCCCACTGGTTCCGTTCAACTTAGAACATAAATCGCAATTTAATAAACGCTTCGAACATGAATCTCTTTAATGTTGTAATTGTAATCAATTGCTTATTATTACAAAAGTTTTACGCACTATTAATTAAAGTGTGTTTTAAGCAAACGCAGAAGATCGATATCACTGATTCGATAAAATAGGGTTTACTACTAATACACTGGAATATACTATAATGCAAATATCTTAATTACGGTATTTCAGGGGGTTCCCTGCTTGATTCTGTTTTCTTTATCTAATCTCTATCTCAGAAATAAGTCAAAAACATAATATGTAATGACTCTAACGATATACAATCGAAAAGTTCTAATACATATGGAGTTTATCTCTGAGCATTTACAAGAAAAAACTACGCCGGACATTATATAGGAATTAGAACCCAATGAATTCTTACTGCTAATCGAACATGCTAAATGTTCGACATGCTAATTTTTTTCGCAAGCAGTTCAGTGTATCGCCAATTGTTGTAATAAGTGCATGTAGCTTGTAAAACTGCATGGCTCTAATTTAAATGAAAAATTTAGGTAAATTTAATTACCTCTGTATCTGAATTTGTAAATAATAAATAAATAAACTTTATTGCCCAACAGAGATCCATTTACAGGACAACTAAACTAAATAGTTACACAACAAGAATATAT
>JARFOC010000516.1:185261-202187 GCA_031763485.1 Osmoderma eremita
GAGTGCGACGTCTAACATTATCTTCCTTCGTAGATTCTGCTGAGGATGGTAACTTAGTTGCCGAAATACGTATCCAGAAGTTCTTCACTCATCGAGGTGGTAAGGCTATTTTTTTAGTGTTTTTACTATTTTAAGCCACCGTATCCTATTTTGTATTTTATATCGAAATGAATGAACATAAATAAATGGTAGTCGTATTAATTGATGCATACATTTCTATCCAAATGCAATATGGTACTGAACTTCACTGCAGCAATTGATTGCTACATCAAATTAAATTCCCTTAAGGGTCTGCCAACAGGTATTAAATATTTTGGTTGAAACAGTACGAAATTACACTTTTCTCGTGGAAAATTACATACATTAACATTGACAGAACGTATTGTTGTCTAAAGCTATCAGTGGCGTCTCGTCGGGGGTGCCAGGGTAGGCACTGCCCACCCAAACGTAATTAAGGAAAATTAAAATTTCGAGACATCACTTAAATTTAATTAATTTGTTATTTATTTTTTAATAATGATAGTAGTAATAATAAATGTTGTGTTTGCGACCACTCCTGCCCTACATATTATTTACTATGTACAGCATAATATTACTGTGTTTCGTTCTACCTCAATGTGAAACAAATAATAAATCACAATAGAAAAATACAGTAAAGTAAGTGTGCATGACTTCATGCAATAAAAATTGTGAAAAGTGTATAATTAAAAACTGAACCAGCCTTTTGTTATAGAAAGATGCTAAACTCACACGCCAGTGTACCTAAATAGAACCTACAGTTGGTAATGTATGTTATATATGGCGCTTTAATAATAGACCATAATGCACGCACAAAGGAACAGAAGGTGGTGTAACTGCACATTTATCACACGAACGTAGTAATTGAATTAAATTTTAGAAATATTTAATTGTGAGTATTTTGCCATTTTTATTACAATTTGCAATGCAAGTGCTTTTAAATTATAGTTAAATGTCATAATTTAATTTTTTCCAGTGATGACTGACATCTGATTCCTAACATCAAACAAAAGCGACATTTTTTTTGATTTTTCAAGAAAACAGTTATTTACTAAGATTTTCCACCTGTATATGAATTTATTGGGCACACTCGCTAAATAAATCACCTAACTTCTAAAGAAACAGATATCTTTAATATTAGTCTTCCCTATTTAAAAATATATTTAGCTGTTTTAAATAAATAGTACAATTTTGTTATTTTATTTTACCACCATTTATGATTATTATTTAGTTAACTTTGATTACTTTGTATTTCGTTTAATTTATAGTGTATAGGTTACGTTAGGTTAAGTTGTATTTTGTAATGCATCATATTGTTTATGTTTTGTTTTATCAGTATATAAAATATTTTTTTGTTTTCATTCCAAAATTTAAAACCATCTTGTAATTAGCAGAATCTGTTGAGGAAGTTAAGTCAGATTTAGCAAACTCACAATTTTACTCATTTTAGATACTAATTCCGGTTTTCTACCTCCTCTATACGCATATTATTCTCACTTAAGGCTGCCGGGAGTTTAAATTCAAAGAATAAAAAATGAAAAGAAGGCGAACTGTACTAAACCGTGAAAATCCTGACGCGAATAAAAGACCCGTTGTATTCGCGCTCGGCGTGTCGTGTTTTTTCGTTGGCTAAAATTTAAAGTTTTAAATTAATCCAGTCACTTACCCAGGGAAACGTTGTGTTGCTTCACTGAAAGTGGCAAGCCGCGCTGACAGTTCCACGGACACACCACCTGCAAAGTTATAAGTAAAAATGTTAGGGCATTTTCCCAAATCATCTCGTTGGAGTCTAAGATTAAGTTTTAACATTTGCTTGATGTGTTAGAGTTATTTATGGGAGAGAAACTAAATGAAAAATATTTCCGGAAATAAATTTTTATTTACGAAAATCTTGGTTGACGTTACCAGAACTAAAATAAAAGATTGTAAGAAAGATATTCTTCGCCTTCATATAGGGAGACAAACACATCCAATTAAAGTATGTATTCTTTCTAAATTTTCATCTAAATTAGTTATTTAATAAACATCAAAAGTGCCAAAAACAATTAACTGAAAAAAATGCCATTACGTCGCATGGTTTATTGCTGGAATCACCAAACTAGCAAAAGCAATGAAAAGGGTACAAGCATTAAAGACGGACTCGAGTTTCTGCCTACCAGGCGTCAACAGCGTCCCTCCGAATGCTAAACCCACTTTCATCGCTAATGCGTCTCCGAGCTTATTGCGAAATGTCCCAGCCACTTGCTTGCGCCACGACATTTGTCTCGGTAGCTTGTGTGTTTGACCGGTGTCCGCTAGATGGGGTATGTCGTGGCACAAGCAAATGGCTGGGACATTTCGCAATGAGCTCGGAGACGCATGAGCGATGAAAGTGGGTTTAGCATTCGGCGAGACGCTGATGACGCTTGGTATACAGAAACTCGAGTCTGTCTTTAATGCTTGTACTCCTTTCATTACTTTTGCTAGTATGGTGATTCCAGCAATAAACCATGCGCCGTAATGGCATTTTCTTTTGGTTAATTGTTTTTGGCACTTTTGATGTTTCTTATGCTACGTGATGGTTAACCATTCAGCGGGCGCGCTGTTATAAAATGTACGACAAATACGCATAATCGCTTCCCCTACCCTTACTATTCAGTGAAGAGTGTTCAGCTCCAACCTATTCCAATATCTATCCGACCCTAAGATTTAAGCAAGTGGGTGTGCACAGAAGTATTTATTATCAATAGAAATTTTGTGAACTTGCAGTTGAACATAAATTTACGACACGCGCCTTTCCCTGTGAGTGTATTGCCTACACTATTTTCTGTGATTTCTTTCACATTTATATCGTTCCCATCGTAGCTAAATGTACTTTTACATTTTAAACATTTAGTATTATGAGTCACAAACTGCTCACACAAGCAGAGTTGAAAGATAGTGCCGAACATTTATTTGACGATCTGGCTCGTCAAATAAATGTTCGGCACACAAAGAGACCAGATTGACTTTCTTTCAAGTGACAGCGAGTTTTCAAAGAAAGAAATTGAGCAGCAATCAGAAGGTAGTGCTACCGAACAGAAAAAATTTGCGGAGTAATTTGACGAAGGTTAGCTAGCCAATCAGGAGTTTTTCATTGGAAAAGCAAATCAACAAAGCGGCGTCAAACCAAATGGCGTGTTCCTTTAAAAACCAAAAGAACGAACATTATCAAAGGATAAGCTGGAGTCGCTCAATGAGCTCGCTGTATTGGAAATGAACAGGATGCGTTCCTGAAAATTATGGACATTCCTATGATTGACGATATATACAGCAATATGTATATAGATCAGCTCAGAATTCAGCACCAATATTCTAGAGACCAGAATTGCAGAAATATCGACAAGCATAAATTAATGCCATACTTGGGCCTGTTATATTTGTTTTGTATAAAAAAATCTCACCATGCAAATATAAAAGAGATTTTTGCGAGCGATGGTACCGGAATACAAATTGCAAGAGTCGTCATGAGTTACAAGAGGTTTCTCTTCATCACTCGTTGCCTGAGATTTGATGACAGAAACATTAGAACTGATAGGAGGAAATTTGACAAACTAGCAGCGATTCGTGACTCTTTCGAAGCATTCGTCATCAACTGCAGGTCGGCGTTCAATTTGAGCGAATATACTACAATAGACGAGATGCTGCATCAATTTAGAGGCCGTTGCGGTTTTACTCAATTCCCAGCAAACCAGGTAAATATGGGATAAAAGTGTTGGTTTATGTGATACCAAAAGCTTCTATACGTCCAACCTGGAAATATACTGCGGAAAACAATCCGATGATGGGCCTTTTGCTGCTTCAAATTCCTAAACAGATATTGTAAAGCGCTTAGTCACCCCGATAGGAAACTCAAACCGAAATTTGACTATGGACAATTGGTGCACAAGTGTACCACTTGCTGACTACTTACTCATGAAAAAAATAACGATGTTTGGGGAAAATGAAGAAAAACAAAGTTGAAATTCCAAAGAAATTCTTGCAAAAATAAAAATTAGGCTGTGGAATTCTGTCTTTTCGGATTCCAAAAAGACAAAACGCTGGTTTCTTATATCCCACGGAAAAATAAATCTGGGATACTGCTCTCAACATTGCATGACGACGACGAAATAGATCCCGATACCCGAAATTTTTATTTTTTATTTTTATTCTTAATAAAGCAGAATATCTATCCGATATCCACACATGACCCTTCTCCATTTCTAAATTAAAAGACAAATCTAGTACGCATTCTTCTTCATAAAATAAAAATATACAAACATGATACAAACATGTATACAAACATGATAATAATAAGATGTTTTCTTGTTTACTTTAACAAAACTGGAAGAGGAATGTCAGATATAAAATGACTAATTGAACCAAACATTTATCGCTAATTTAAAAAAAACTAAATGGAAATAGTATATACATCCAAAATGAGGTTCAGCCACGTACTTACAATGACTTACTGTAATATTTTAGCTTCAATAAGCACAATATTAAGGATTCATTTATAAGTTTAGTTATTAAAATTAAATTAATTTTTTTATTTAAATTTATCAGTTGAGAAACTTTATGAGATGGTAATTTATAAATTTAATTTTATATATAAACTAAACTAATAAATTCAGATTTTAGAATTTCAGTAATTGCATTCATTATTTTTTCGAAATATATTATTGCCTAAAGAAATGGACGGAAAAAATAGGGTTTAAATTCAAAAATTGATATTTGTAACAAATTGATTTATTACAAAGTTGTATAAGCATTGTAATCCTACGTGCTTCTGTACGGAAACCCTTCAAAGGTAGCATCACGTAGCTTTCATGAACCCGTCAATTCCAGTAGAATATATATTTAATCTTCTTAGACTTGTGATCTTCATTGTGTATTATTAAATGCAGAACGTTCATTAAGGAAATTAGAAGCTGTTAAATATACAAAGTTAATTAAATTTCATACTAGAATCTCTTTTTAATTAGGGGACAAGATGGTAATTATTGCTGAAGTAAAGAGAAGCTGAAGAGAAATTGGAGAATAGAGAGTACGGTTAATGACAAACAAGGTAATTTTCACTTTCATCATTATTATTAGACTATATTCTCATATTCAAGCCAGTTAAAAGCCAGATGTGCTGCTGCAATTTTATTATTGCATGCCACCTGCCTTTAGTGTTTGTATTATGCCAAAATATTTTGTCAATTTTAAGCAAAAAGAATCGGCAGGCACAAATTGCCAGCTTGAATTTACAATTGGCAATAAGTGACTTTGACATAGAAAAATAGAATGAATGCCAAATAAATAAAGCCTATTTAGATCTATTATAAATATAAATAAATAAATATAAATAAATAAATATAAACATAAATATAATGTTTATTTCCCAACAGTACATTACATACCATATTAAGGACATAATGGTGTTATCACTATTATATGGAAATGTAAAAACAGAAAAAACTGATACATAGAGATATACATACAAAAATAAGTTCAAAACTACAAAAATTGTACCAGCAACCAAATATAAAAAATAGACAAGACTAAAATATTTAGTCGAATTCAGAAGTACACGATAAGTATCAAAGAAAACTGTCACTGTTCACATGCAATAGTTGCCCAAAAGACGCATTAAATATGTCGCAGTCGGAACATATGCGATTGTAGTCGTTCCACATAAGTACTACAGGTGGCCTGAACATCATGTTGGTGTTCCCCGATAGAGTCCAGAAAGTTGGAACATATCGAGCAGATAGTCGTGGAACCAGGAAAGTTAACTTGCTTAGTAAAAATGGAGAATCGGCTTTATTATTAAGTAATTTATACAAAAAGGAGAGGCAAGCTTAGTTCTAAGCACGTTACAGAAAAGGTGTTCAACAACCGTCGTTATGGAAAGTATTATTTTCCTTAGACGATAAATATTTAAGGAAATGCCTTTGCACACCTTCAATTACCTTTTTATGCAAATTGTAGTATCGGCATTATATGACTGAGAGTATTCAAGTTTAGAACGAACGAAAGAAAAAAATAGCGCTTCTAGTGAAGAGACGTCAGCAAACATCCTGGTGTGGCGCAATATGAAACTCATAACCTTTGTGCCAGATGAAATAATTTCCGCATCGCGATCAGTAAAAGTGAGCCGGCAATCAAACACTATCCCAAGATCATTAACCTTAGTGCAACGAGTTAGTACTTCATTGTCAACGGAATAGTTAGATTGAAACGGTGTAAAAGTAAGTACTATACACTTTGCTACATTCCTCAAATATAAAAATCAGTTACGGATCAAATTCCCTTCTACCTGCTGGGAGAGATAATTGACCCCGTTAGTGTGTTTCCATGCCAACCCAGTTGACATGGTAACGCGCCATGTTTTTTTTCCAAACAAAACAAATTACTTCAAACATAATCATCTGGTAATCATTATTCCTCTGAAATTGATTGCTTAGTTCTTAGAAAGTTATAATTTTCTTGGTTTTCTAGCAATATAACTGCATACTACGGCATAATATTGTTATTGATTATTAGGGGCACAGGTGAAGCAAATATGAGGGAACGCTCCCTCAATAAAGAAGTAAGTACAATCACTTTACATAATTTGCAACAGCTACACGTAAAATATATTATTTTCAGATTAAACTCACTGAAAATAGTAATATTGCAAGACACACTGCACATGACCAAAAGGGCTACATTACGTCACCATAGGGCAACATTTGCATGTCACTCATAAGACATGTCCGTAGAATGCCCAAAAACCCAGTTTTATACAATACAAACCACAGAAGAAATGTATCCAAGCAAGGAATATTGAGCAACTAATAGGACTCTATCGGAACAAGAAATTGAAGATTTTAAAGGTTTTTAATGAGGCTGTTTGATATCTGGGTACACCTCCTAACGGATTGATGGAGGAAGTAGGGATAATTAAAATATAATGTATTTGCCATATTTTTTTCGTGAAAAACGATGTAATACATGCACGTAATTAAAATACTTAATAAAAGGAAGACTTTTGTTTAGCAATTTCATAACAAAACATTATCTATCCTACTATTTACAGTGTAATCGTAACACAATATAAGTTAATGTCTCTATGTATTTGCGTATATAACTTTTCTTCCTCTTGTGTAGTAGTTCAACATTCTGGTATTTATCTTATTAGTCGCAGCTATAAATTAGCGACCACTGGTTGCCACAGAGATAGCTGTCCATCAATATATATATATATATATATATATATATACAATATAAATTTATTATTTTTACATCCTATATCCATCACCGTATACAATACAGCATTAATCAATTTATTTCTCCCAGAGTTCTTTGAAGAATACGTGCACTTCTTCTGCTTACTGTGGTGATTACAATCACAGATTTGATAATAAGATAGAATACGGGGCAAAAATGAAACACGATACTATACAAACTGCACACAAATTTAGAAATAAAGCACTTTTAAAGAAAGTCGAATAACGTAAACAGAATGCGAGGTTATGTAGCTTGTTTGGTTTGGAAAAAGTTTCACAAAGTTGTCATTTTTTGACGTCATGCAAAATAATATTTTTGGTTTTAAGGTTTGTTAAATGCAGTTCCAAAGACGAGTCAACACTAGAACAGCCAAAGTCTAAACAGGAAGCCATTGTAAAATATAGCAAAAATCATCACGTTGGTCCCCTGATCACATTAATTATATCTAAGCAACTGTATAAATATACTGTATAAAGAACTGCAACTACATTTCATGGATTGTCAAATAGTGCCCCTCCAACAGCGCTAGATGTCGTATAAAATTAAAACTGAAGGTTACTTGTCAGATTACAGTGAACGTTTGAAGATTTCAAGGTAAGTTAAAAATTAAATTTATATTGTTAATTCAAATTAATTCTCATATTAGTAAGTTATGTTTTGATCTCATTAATAATGTCTGGTATAGATAATTTAACATATTTAAACTGTTTACTATTTAACCAAAAAAAAAAAACCAACGCTAAAGGCAAAGCGAAAAGCTTTTCATTTTGCCTTATAAACAGTTTTAATTCTCAATAGTAGCTATTCATGGTAATAATGAATAGCGTTCTTACTACACTATAATTTAATGTTAACCATACATCCAACAGACACTAATATCGCCTTTTATTATTAAAAAAAACATGCATGTTACAGATGGTGAATAAATACAAACGAATCAGGCCTCTTGGCGCGAAGAAAATTTGGGTTTTATCAATGGAAGAAGCTCGAAAAACTCCTCGAGCTAATGCTACAAGAGTATACGAAATTCCGTTTGAGACTTTGCATCGGCACGTAAAAAAGGCACGCATAAGAAGCAATTTGGTCGGTTTAGGTGTGTTTTTAGCCCAGAGTAAGAAGAGTACTAACCGTTCATGCCAAAGACCTTGATAACAGATTTTATGGCCTAACAAAAGAGGCTGTAAAAGAACTCGCCTTTGAGATGGCAAATCTTAATAATATTGAACACCCATTCAAAAGCAATAAAGCCGGTGACGCATGGCTGAAAGGCTTTATGCGACGAAACCCTGATTTATCATTCCGCACTTCAGAACCCACAAACATAGCAAGGTGTTCTGCATTTAACAAAGTGGTCCCCGAGACTGTGCGCAGATCTAACTGCCATGAACGACTTTTGCTACTGCGATAATTGTAAGTGATTATAATACATTAAAAATTTAACATCACACATTTAACATAACCAATCAGGTGGTTTACTGTATTTCCACTTTGCCCTTTTGCAAATGTCAGGCTTTCAGTAATATTTTATTTGCAAATAAACCTCTTATTTTATTATTCAAGAGATGTATGAACAGTTAACTTTATTGAGAACATTCTTAGTACTTTTTGCATTTCTGAAAGGCCAACTTGATGTGGTTAGAATTAAAATAGCTAAGCCTTTCCACTTTGTATGTATGCATATAGCTATACCTATCACATACATATGTGTTGCTTGGTAACAATTAACGTGTAATGTACCGAGCTTCTAGACATGGATAATTTTCAATTACCCCTTCGACTGCCGTTTCCCAGAAACCTCACTTCATGTTAACAAACCTTACCATTTAAATTAAGCCCCCTAGCGTGTATAAAATGCAAATCTACACCCAAATAACCTGCGTAATTGGCCTCATTATTTGCTTAGGTTACAACTCCGCGAAATTCAACGAACAATATTCTAAGTGCGCGCCCGTGCATATATACATATGACCATAGGTATGTATACTGCGATCTCTTCCGGACTGTTTAACTAAACTATTCGGTTATTCCGTCAAACGGATCGCTCAACACAGCAAGAACGGGATTCGCTATATTCGTCTTTTCACTTATGAACGTTCTACAGGGTCGATACTGCAATATCGCGGTCGACGTGGTATAGAAATTTATGTTCGCTTCGAAATTTCAATGCCAATTGTAAAGTGACGAGTGATGTTCAACTCGCTAGGCGGAAAATTAATCAATATGACAAGCGTACCGCATTTTTCACTTAGGAATTGATCAAAATTCGAATGAAGTTAAATGAATATAACTTTGTTAACCTCGCGCATGCAAAAACCTATCTTTATTTAAAGTAATTAAAGCGTCCGGCCATTTTAGGTCGGTAATGTGGACATATTTCTACCGAAATTGTGACGGAATTGTAACTTAACATTAGTGCCGTGTTTGTTAGAAGGAGCTTAGGAGGTATTAAACTCTGTGCAAAACGTCCTTATGTTACTAGTCGACATCCACAGAACCGTTTCTCATTTGCCATCTCTTAACACCAGAACTAGTCTGCATGCAAATGGCACAACATCTTGCAGAGCGAAGAATCAAAAGTCGAATTATACTGCAACAGCACACCAGGAGGCCTACTTTTGAAGGATTTTCAATACGAGATTCGTTCATGGAATACTTTAATTCATCCCATGGAAGTGTGCCATGCCGGCAATAATTACATCTACTATTTAAGGAACTCTGTTCATATGTTCTTGCTTGTAATGTATCTTAAAACAAATAAATACAATATGCTTATGACTTACCGGTTCCTAGTCCACATTTTAAGGCAATTTCTTGCCATATTTTTGACTTCAGGCCTACGTCACTGTACTCTTTTGAATTAGTGTTATAAGGCACCTCATATTCCCGAACAATTTGCATTAGTTTTTCTTGCGTTTGAACACATTTTGCAGCCATTGTTGTTGGTGTTTTTGGTCCAGCATATAATATATCGTGACTAGCATCGTAGCGAGTTTAGAACTAAACTACACCAGCGATGAATCGAATCAGAACAGAGCTAAAACTAGCGAAGTTAAATATTATATCTATATAAATATCTCCATAAATAATATATCTCGCACCCCGCTGAGAGCCAAGCATACGTGTATACATACAACGCCTTGATAAAAACCACTCTCGTTAGACCCCAATTTGCATTCGAGAGAGATGTTTTCCGTTGAACGTAACGTGGATGTCGCGAAAATCCCCACAAAAACAACGTATATTAAATATTATATTCCTTATGATCGCGCTCTACTTTTCATGTTTGTGTTTCCGGTGTGATCTTCCCACAAAAAGAGCAAACAAGGTCCTTAACTAGACGCAGATGGCGACGAGGCAGAACGCGTCGGAAGCCGTTCCACGTAACCGACAAATAAAAATCGATGTGAACTTCCAGAAACGCGAGCCTGGTAAATTAGAATATTATTGCTTCCGCGTGTTAATACAAATGAATATAAAATTCTAGGAAATCGTTCGGTTTGGATAATAGGAACAATTTAGGTTGTAGAATTGTTGTGTAGTGCTAATATAATCGAAATGAAAACCTTTAATTATTTAAATGTTAAATGAAAATTTAAAAAATATAATTCTAATGAATGGAGCAAAATACATTTTCATTTTATTGAAAGTGTAATTTGTGGCGAATCATCATAAAACGTTTATATTATGTGTTATTATTTATTATTATTATATAGTTTCGTTAGCATTTCAAATGGCTGTCTACTAAAAATGATTTTCGGTACGAATACAATAAACAAAAATATAATTGGATTCATGCACATAAAGTGGAAACAAGGAACTTCTTTACCTAGAACTGTTTATATTCAACACTCATAAAGTATTGTGGAGTTTCTTTTAGCCCTTCAGAAATTTGTGTATTATGAACTGAGCAATTATCCTAATAACTTTCTTTATTAATAAACGAATCGATAATGGCCATCAGTGCCGGACATGACGCCAGCATAATGCAATTAAAATGATAATGTAATAACGGGCAAATACATAATTTACATAAACATTAAGGGTTTACTGCCGGCAATAAAAAATTCATGAAAGTTACGTACTGGGTATAAAATTTAATGGCGGACATACTGGCCTCTCACCGTATTTGTCTACAAAGGCAATAAAACCTTTGATTGTTAAACTCCCAGTTATTGCTTGCTGTTGATGAAGGGTGTGGAAGGTAATTTAGGAAGTTATAATTTGGATAGTTAAAGTAATTGTCGTCGTTGTTATATTATTTATATTATCTTATAATGAAGAGGTAATATAAACATATTTTTTTAAAATTATTATTATTCATATGCACGACCGTAACAATACTGTAAATATATAGGAAAGTTCTTAAAAAGCGTTATATAATATGCTCACTAACTCAACAAATTAATGATCAAAATGCACGTATAACACCGTCTGTACAATGACGTTAGAATTACGCAAAATCATTCGCAAACATTCATGCCTTGCATGGGTGTCAAGTTAAGTTCATATGTTGTAGCCTTACTACGGCTTTTACTTAAGAAAAGGCACTCATAAATTGTAATATAATTGTGATGACCAACAGATGTTGTTTTCATGTCACCGTGAAAAAGCATTTGCGGTCATACAATTTTCATTTGAATTTCTGTGTGATTTAACTCTTAATTATATTCAAAGTAATTTCGTTACTACGAGACTAACACACCGCGTTAATTTTAATTTAAAAATCATGTCATTGCCATTCTGGGAATATAAGTGAATAAATATTATGTTGATTCATTCCTATAGACATTATAGGTTTAACGCTACATGACGTTCTAGCCATTAGGTTTGTTCCTTTGTTTACCCTAAATGTTTGGAACATACTATTGCTACTGGGGCAACGCGAACAGTTTGGAGCAAGTTTTTGGCAGGATTCAAAGTGACAATTATCATTGATAATTATTATTAATTAACGATTTCGAGTTTCCGAACGCGCGTAATTTAGGACTTTTATGTGTGGGAGTTTCCTCGTGTCGTGCCTGCAATAGAAAGAAATGCAAGGAATTTTAGATCGATTAAAAAAGCATAGTCCGATTTTTCAACCCAGACCTGGAATGGAATCTCAAGATACGCAAGGTGATGATCTATAAAGATTGCAGGGACTGTGGGGCAGCACAATAAACTCGTGAAACAAAATTTACAGCGACAGTCAGGCTGCTTTGAAAGCATTGGAGACGCACAAATGCCACTATAAACTGATCTAGAGCTGTAAAACTATTCTGAACATAATAGGGGCGTCCAATAAACTAGCCCTAATCTGGGTTCCGGGTCACCCCCTCATTGCAAAAGAGGGTACTGCGGGTTGTTTCCGGGGTCCAGAACCGGCAATTGGCATATCAATTTCCATAGCCAAACGACAAATTTGCTTCTGGTTAATACAGAAAGTACTCCAATTTTGGAGCAGTTCTCCTGGTATAGTACATGCGAAAGAGTGTATTTCACCCAATCGTGTCAAAACCGGAGAATTACTAAAACTTGATCGTAAAAGAATCAAAATAATCGCTTCTGTGTTTACAGGTCACTGCAAACTCAGGAAACACCTACATAGAATCCGATTATCGGAAGAAACCGAATGCCGACTGTGCATAGAGGATGAAGAAACAGTAGAGCACGTTATGTGCCACTGTCCGGCGGCCACCCGCATCAGGTTCACCATTTTTGAGAGGGACATTACTACCCTAGCTGACCTGAAAAATTCCTCATACAATAAGACTCTGAGCTACCTCAAGGGCCTGGACTTGTTGGGTGAACTCTAGGATGCCATCCGCTACACAATAGAACCAAGCGGCCGACGACCCAGCGGATGACAACATTTTCCCAAATAATCCCAAGTAAGTAGGAAATTTCGAATGATCATCAATCGCTGGAATTATTTCAATGCTAGTCTCTTCTAACTAATCAGCGTCGGTTATTGTTTGTGTCTCATTCCTAACACAGGGTCGTACTACACTTCGTTTTGGGATTAGAATTTCAGCTAATTCACTAACATAAATATTATAATTTAATAATTCTATTACTAAAGATTGCAAGAACTATGGGACAGCACAATAAACGTACTTTGTGTGGGAGTAATCCGAACAGTGTGTTTAATAATTCTATTCTATAAATTTTCATAATTTTACCTTTCAAAAGCACAACATTTCTCAGATCGCTCGGCCGGTTTTTCTTATTATTCGCCAGTGTATTCTCAAAAACTCTATTCCTTATACAGCAATGCCCGAAATAAACAGTACTGAAACTAAGTTCTGAGCGGTGTCTGTATGCGCGCGCTATCATACCTACGTTAGATACTATAGACCTGTCAAGTAAACGTTAAGCAATTAATTAGTAGTGCCTAATTGTTATAAATGGTGATATGTACAGAGGAGAAGATTTTTCTGGTAGAGCAATATTTTCGCTCATACGGAATCAGCCGATTCAACTGTGCAAGTTTACCATACCTATGTGATAAAACAGTTTAATAAATGTTCTCCGCGTAATGGCGTAATTTTATAGGTTGTTGAGAAGTTCAGATATACTCGCAGTGTATTGCGCCAACGCTAAGGAAAGTCGCCGTCCCAGGATAACGCCAGCGAAGGACAACATTGCAACTTGGTGTAAAGATAACTTCCTTGCAAAGAATCCTGGAGGAGCTGGGTGCCAACAGTTACATCGTCAGGGTTACCGCAGTTGAGTGGAATATTTCTCCAGAATTCTCGCGTTACAATATGAAAATCTTGAATTTCTTTAAAATGTATGGTTTTCAGACAAAACACATGTTCATTTGGCGGGCCATGTGAATCGGCGCACAAATCGATTTATCGAATTTACCAGACCCGATGAGGTTCCTTTACATAGTGCAAAAGTGAGTGTCTGGCGTGCAGTGTCGGAACACGGAATCATTGGTCCGTACTTTATCGAAGAGAATGATGGACAAGTCACACTTAATCAACAGCGGTACATACAAATTTTAACACGCATTATCCCTGATCTTCGTCGAATCTGTCGTTCACGTAATTTGGCATTTCGAGACCAAGTTTTTCAGCAGAACGGAGCAATTTATCATGGGTACTGCTGCCGCAGTTCGTCAATTTCCTCAGAGATACTTTCAAAGCAAAATCATTTTTTACTGATTTGCCTTATGTTTCACATTCGCTAGACCTTACCTCTCCAGACGCATACATTTGGGGCATGACCCCAGATGCGGTCTTCAAAAGGTCACCATAAACCACAGATGAATTAAGGGATGCCATTCGAGCCTTCTTCGCACAACTGAGACAACCCTTATTCGATAACATGACGATCAACTTGTAACTTCGTTATGAAGTCTGTCTTGAATGAGGAGGTGCACATTTAGAGTCTAAATAATATGTTAAAAAAATAAAAGAATTATAAGCTCAACATCAGTACTATTTATTTCGGGCCATACTGTACTTTCCAAGAAATAACTGTGTAGCCATCGTGTTTCGTTTTCTTAAATATCCATATTTTTATGTTCGCTGAAAGAATTCTGAACTTCTATATTAGTCCCATGTCACTGGGAGAATGAATTATTGTCAAGTGAAACTGATTTGCCACTATTTTAATAGGCAACCTGTATTTTGTAAATCAGAATGTTATAGTTAATAATACTTACAGTGATAGTGTAAAAATGTATATATTTACCTGATTTAGTTATAAACTAATATAACTATCTTCTACACCATCAACGCCGGAAAGTGTTGTTGGTTGGATAAAAACTTAACCCATACAAGTGCAAGCCATGTCGCAATATTCGGACAAAACCAACAAGGTCGGAAAAAAGCTTTGCCCTAGGGGATTGAGGTTATGTTTCAAAATTATAAAAATATTTGTATGTTATGTTTCAATCTGATTTCAATTTACGTTAAGTATGAAGCGTATTTACAATTTTCGTCTGTTCTCAGAACACTACTTTAACACAAACAAACAGAACAGAAGTTTGGGACAAAGAAACGCCCAAATTTTTTTCTTCTTTACTTAAAGCAGATAAAGTAGGCAAATGAACAAATCTAATGTATTCTTTCTGCCTTTATTAATGATCCTGTCTTCTCCATTCAACTCACCACTGTACTTTGTATACGCCATCCTTCGTTTCTTGGGCGTAAAAAATTTCATGAGTTTTCTTTGAACTGCCCTCATGAAAACGCTCGATTAGCTGCTTGTATCTTTTTTTTTGAACTTCAGCTACTCTATCTCCCTTGTTTGTGATTGTCACTTCCAACTACTTAAACTTGTCTACCTCTTCCTAATTTAACCGTTTGACTGCTAAGGAGCGCTATCGCGCTCTTTTTATGTCAAAACAAATTTATGTAAACAATTGGTATTTTTTAATTTTTGTTGTTGCAAAGCAATACAAGTGAGTTTATTGTATGAAAAGTGTTTTACATTTTTTCCCATAAACGCGCAATTAGTACCGCAGTTTTGGCATATGTCGTTAGAGCCAAACGGTCTTTCTATTAACTGTTTTACTACTCTAATTATTTTAATTTTCTCTCCATTCATTCATCCCTATACTAGATTAAAATAACTACATCATCAGCTTAAAAAGTTCTACATACAGTAGAGAAGCTCCAACGAAGCATTGCATTAAGTAAATTGAAAACATCGAAGACACATCACATTAATGCCCGTTCTACCATCTCACTACTAACTAATCTCATCGCCGCTAGGGGTGATGTGAGAGATTGAGATGGAATGAATAAGATCGCTACGACGCGCATCCGACCTGACCTTTCAATATTTATTATATGCCTCTCGCCCAGCCAGCATCCTGTTTCGATTTGCCAGATTCCTCGTAAATAGTAAAGCCTTTATCTGATCCCGGTTTCATTTCCTCTCTTTGGCATTAAAACGTGAGATATCCGACACACACGCGTTTTACTTTATATACGTTTTCTCCTCATCGCCGGTCAGTATGAAAGTTTATTTTCCTCGTCGGGAACCGGAAATGCGGAAATTTCGTGGTGTCCGCTACGTCCATTTCTATACATAACGGGGAAAAAGAATAATGGCGGTGATGATCAACTATGATTAACTTTTTCTCTAATCCAATTTTGTAAAATTTGATTTATTGGTTAAAAAGATAGGAGATACTTTATTGCAACTGAACACAAGTTATAATAAAACAGCTTATGGTTCTTTGCGGAAGATTACCTAATCTTCAACGTGGTTTTGTTTGAGTTGTGTTTAGTTTTGTACATTATGTGTATGATATATATGTACATAGTTACATACATATGTGTAGTAGTTATTTATAGAATTATTATATACAGACTGAGTCATTTTCGACCCTCACCATGGGGATCTCGCTTATTATTAAAGATAGAGGGTAGGATTAAATTTGCCAAAGTTGCTAAATTTTGTGTTTGTTATGAACCCGAAGAAAAAATAAACCTGTGACAAATGACATTCGATATTTAAAAAAAAACGAAAAAACTCATCTTCTTCTTTTACCTCTAGCACTTCTATTCGGCCTTGCAGAGAAAAACCAAAAAAAAGACTCAAGGTCACTTTTTTTCTTCTATCTAATAGTGTACTAAAAATTTTTATATGACGTTTCGATTCCTTCTGGCCATCATCAACTTTCTTATTTCTTACCGGCGCCATATTGGATTT
>JARFOC010000516.1:210904-244417 GCA_031763485.1 Osmoderma eremita
CCGGAATCCCACACTACTAGGGACGGGAAGAACCGGTACCTAGTGCCTATAAAAGGTTTCCACCCGACAAAAAAAAAAGATGGTAGACATCTAAATAAAATATTGTTCTTAGATGGAAAAAAAACAGTGATAACAGTTCTATTTTAATGGAACAACACCGTATAAAGGAATTGCTATGTGCGTACATTGGGGCTATAACAAGATATCGATCTGAGAACTGTAATTTACACAGGTTGGTTAATATAAATATCCAAGTATGATTGAATTTTGGTTATTAATTCGGTAGATTATGTATGTGTATTAGTTTATTTAGATGAAACATACGTACATACTAGTCATACAACACCCTATGAATGGCCGGACAATTCATATGAAGGATTGAAGTATAGCTGAATTATATGCCCAAATAAAATTATATAAGCCATCATACTGTCAATACTATTGTTTGTAATTGTTGGCCAAACCTGGACATACAGTCTGTCGACTCTCACCGTACCACACAGCTTTAAATCCTATTGAAAAGATGCGGGCAAGCATTAAGAATTGGGTTGCTACAAAGAATGTAACCTTCAAATTGGGCAATATTGAAATTTTGCTGCGGGAGAGATTTTCACAGGTTAACAACGCATGGGCAAATGTGTGTCGTCATGTAACGAATATAGAAAAGGGTTACATCGAAAAGGGATATACACGAAACACTTATTGTGAAAAATTTATTATAAATTTAGAAAACGGGTCGTCCGATGAATTTGACTTTCTAGATGATAATGATTAATACAATTTATAATTAAGATTCGTTTGTACCTTTTGTATTTCTTGTTGTTTTTTTTGTGTTTGCAAAATATATATTGGAAATACGTGCATATTTTTTACATCGGTAAGACAATAATTGAATTTTTTAATATAGAAAATTTGAAATATTCTAATAAAAGTCAACTTCTTTATTACTTTTAATCGGAATTGTATTATAATATATTTAACCCCTTGTATTGTTTTTCAAATATAGAAATACATATTTTAAAAAAGTGTCAATATTGAAATTATAGAATTAACCTTCCTGTAATACAGTAGGAATATAGTGCACGCAATAGACTAGTACATTGAATAGGAGATTACAGTAATGAATAGATATGAATTATTTCCATTTCTCGCTTGAATACACTTACTAATAGTATTAATGCGTAAGTTTCTTTGAAATCTGACACTTTTTCCAATAATAAAGCTTGAAATAGTTTTTCTCTATCCCACGATATTTCTATTCGCGAACGTCAACGAAGTGGGTGACGTCTACCGGCTATTTCTGAAACTAGAGCAATAAGGAAAGCAGTACAGAATTATGTGATCTCATATGTAGTTAGTGCCAGTTAGTGATCTAAAATAATGGCAGTAAGCACATCTAGAAGATACTGTTCGGTGCCTCAATGCAATAATTATAAGTCTGAGAATATTTCTCTCCACTATTTTCCTAAGGATGTTAAACTTCATAAACAATGGAGGGCGATATTAAAAATCGGAAAACCTGTGTCAACATTTATGAACGTTTGTCCTGATCACTTTACACAGGAGGATTTTCATCCAAGTAACCAAACCAAATATAATTTGTATTTAATGTAAAAAAGTGTCTTTTTATTGCAGTAACTGAATACAAGAAAATGAAATTGCTGAAGAGAAATGCAATACCATCACAAAAGTTCCCAACGAGAAGTCATGGTGAGGTCACAAAACAAAGAAAAGCGCCACCCAAAAATTTTGAGTTGAAAGAAGCAAGCAGAAAATGTGACAATTGTAATACTAATATAGATAAAACCGAACTGCTGCTTAATGTTCAAGAAGAAATGCCAGTTAGTGTTGTGGAAGAAGAATTGCAGACAGTACATATAATATTAAATGAAGACAAAGCTGTACAAGTAAATTACTTTCCCAAATGTTTGCAATAAAAAGAACGCACTTTATTTCGTATAAAACTCATTTTTAATTACCTTTAAATACAGCTTCTCCTTGTGTTAAAGGTCTCATTCTGTTACCCACATATGCAAATATGTTTGCTAAAGAAACCACCATGTTGATAAAACATACAACTTTAGCTTGTGAGTCTACCTGGATACTCACACAAAGGTATGCACAGGTCTAGCTAACAGGTGTTGTTACGCGCTTTATTTTACCTGGATGTTTTCTATAGTGGTAGCTAGAGGTGCTAAATATTTTCCCTATTGGACCGCCATATTGCTGCTTTACCAGCGCCACCTCCATTTCATGATTTTTGCGAATTACTAGGGAATATATAGCAGTCTACTAATTAAAGCTTTAGGCCCGATGTTTGTCAAATGAATAATATTATGTGACGTCGAATCTATCGCGCAGGTTGGTGCCATGAGAAAACGCGCCGACTACCTATTCCAACTAGCCAATAGAAATCGTAATCTTAATGCGACCCAGCTTTGAAGTGAGTTGCTGCTGCCGGTGGAAACGTAGTATCAACGCAAACTATAAAAAATCGTTTACATATCTTTGGCTTATATTCCCGAAAAGGTTCGCATTCCTCTTTCTGTAGAGCATAAAAGGGCCCGTAGAATATGTGTTAATCAGCATACCAATTGGCGTCATAGTGAATGGGAGAGAGTATTATTTAGAGACGAATCCAGATTTACGTTGCATGTATTCTGATTTGGCGCGAACCCGGCGTAAGCCATAACCTATAATTTACCCGGGAAGGGTTTAAATATCAGGGTGAGACTTTGGGACTCATTGTTTTTCCGTATGTAGCAGCAGTGGGAGAACAATTCATTTTTATGGAGGATAATATTCGTTCCCAACGAGCAAACATCGTAAACAACTGGTTTCTTGAAGCTTGTATATAGAGACAATTGACTGGCCAACCAATTCCCCGGATGATAATCCGAGGGATTACCATCGCTTTGCTTTGCACAAAATATGCAACCGAAAACGCTTCAAGAATTACAAATTGCTGTCTGGAAGAAATAGGATCTGATGCCCCAAAAATTGTTCACCATTACACAGTACATGCCAAGCGTATTTTAGCTGTTAGTGGAGATTATATGTGTTATTAATTTCTTTTTTTTGTAAGAAAAATAAAACAAATTAAATTGGAGATATGTAAATCCATGCAAAAATTTAGGAGAATTTTTCTACATACTTTCAGGCTGATTCTGAGAACTTGCAAATTTCCCCTTACCTGGAAAAATATTAGGGTGTGTATGGTCTTTAAGGGAGGGGAGGTGTCCGATGTGAGCAACTATCGTCCGATTTCTGTATTGTCTCTGATAGGAAGAATTTTTGAAATAATATTGCATTAGCGTATTTCCTTTGCAACGTCCAACTATATATCGGCATCGCAGCATGGCTTTGTGGATGGGAGATCGACAGTTACCAATCTCTGCCAGTTCACGCAATACACTACTGAGGTATTGGACAGCCAGGGTCAGGTCGAGGTTGTTTATTACGGACTTTTCGAAGGCTTTTGATCGCATCGACCATGCCATTTTGTTGAGAAAGCTCCGTGGTTTTGGTTTCAGCGATGATCTTCTGTCCTTATATCAGTCCTACCTGACTGCTCGTCAATTTTATGTGTCATACAATGGTCTGATCACCGTGCTGCTGCGTCAGGTGTTCCGCAAGGGTCCAATTTGAGCCCTTTGTTGTTTCTATTGGTCATCAACGACCTTCCACAGACCATTGATTGTAACATCTTGATGTTTGTGGAAGATGTCAAAATGTATGCCAATATTTCATCCTTTGCTGACTATTTTCAACTTCTGAAGAATCTTGATTTATTATCTAGTTGGTGTGTGATCAATCGATTGACCCTCAACATCGATAAATGCAAAGCACTTACTTCTACTAGGAAGAGAAATCATATGCTCTTTGACCACAACATTGATTCCACACCTTTGGCTCGTTGTGATAAGTTTAGGGACCTGGGAGTGATTTTCGATGCGCAGCTTACTTTCGCTGATCACATTGCTGATACTATTTCTGCCGGAAATAGGTCTCTTGGTTTCATCCTTCGTAACACGAAGTGCTTCGCCGATCTTTTTGCTCTGAAGCTGCTGTTTTTCTCGTTGCTCCGCTCCAAGCTGGAATATGCCGCAATTATTTAGCATCCTTTCTATGATATGTACAAGAAATCTATTGAAGATGTACAAAGAAGGTTTTTGAAGTGCCTGTGGTATAGAGAGAATCATGTCTATTCACCTAGGGGCTTCCCTCAGGAAATCCTATTGAATGCCTTCGCGATGTCGTCGTTGGAGCTTGGACGTGCGAATTCTTACCTCTCATTCTTGTACAAATTGCTGCATGGCGGAATTAAATCTTCCTACCTACTGGGTAGGTTGCTTTTCCATATACCTACCCCGGACCACTGCTCGCGCCGTACCAACTTTTTGCATGATGCCTGCTCGGACCAACCTCATGCTTTGTTCGCCATGGGTACTGATGTGTGGCGCCTATAATAGGATTAGTGTGACATATTCAATTGTTCTTTGAAACAGTTATTGTATGTCAATACTTGTTCTTATGTTTTGTTACAGTCATGTGATTAGTTCTTATTATATTTTGTATTTTCTTGTGTTTTTTTTTCTGTCTCACATTGTTCTTTTTTTGTATTTATTATTTGTCCTTTATTTGGTTTTCGAACTGTTGGGCAATAAATATTATTATTATTATATAGCGAAAGTAGATACAACTGAATACTTTCGGGGTTTATTTGGTGAAGGTCCATTGTCAATATTGGTTATTGAAAGTAGATATATAATTTTTCTAGTGCTTTTTAATTTTTTTGATTTTATTTATCACAAGATTGATTTAATATACCTATATTATTCATTTGTTCTATAAACCAGACGAAAATTGATTCAAAGAATAATCAAAATGATTTATTCTTTTAATTGAAAGGGTATACGTACGCATGCTGATGAAGTCATTAAACCAAAACGACAGACATTACCATTAATCAACCGTAATTGATTATTTTATGGTTTTAGAACGTGGAAACAGGCAATCTCTCGATATCAATCGCCCATCATACATGCAACAATACTCCCAGCAATAAATCGTCCTCCCAGTAATTACACTATAGTTGATTTACCATGCGTCGAAGGATGAGGAATTTATAGTTGT
Organism: Osmoderma eremita; assembly: GCA_031763485.1. Classification (NCBI taxonomy): domain Eukaryota; kingdom Metazoa; phylum Arthropoda; class Insecta; order Coleoptera; family Scarabaeidae; genus Osmoderma; species Osmoderma eremita. Next base: position 216,041 of record JARFOC010000516.1, read on the forward strand.
CCACTTTTCCCTGTACAGTCGGAAGTGGATGGACGTATGGATGTAGCCGGCGAACGAAAAAATCGTTTTTAAAGTGCGCCCGATACGTGCGAATCAGAAAGCGGGGATACTACAAATAACGCGTCCTGATAAAAATGTCTTTTGTGAACCTGGGCTCTCGCGGGTCATTTATAACTTTTTTCCCCGGATCAGTGAAAATGACAAGGACGAAAACGACTCAACTTCCCAGTCCCTCACAGTTCTCCCGGACTTAACATATTTTGTATGTGCGGTTCGTATCTGGCTGGGGTGGGTGTGTTGTTGCTGTCGTTTAAAAGGCGCTGGGAAATTATTTATCGTCATTCACGAGTAGGTGGGTAAACTTTTTTCTTTTATGGCTCGTTAGATCTGAACACATTATTTATTTACTTCGTCATCCATTGACGAAATAAAGAAGTAAATCATAATAAAATAAGGGAGGTTTAATTAATTTATTATATAAATATTTGTTATAATAATTAATTATCATACACTGACAGAAAAATGTGTGATGATTAATGTTGATGAATTTAGTACTGCCATAATAACCATAGGATGGTGGGTTCCGTCATTTCTAGTGCATACAATATATTGCTGTGTTTCCAAAATACTAATAATATAATTTATTAATGTATTTTGAATAATAATGATAATTACAAACTTAGGTTCAGTTGTACATGTCAAATTGACACGTGCCTGGCATTTTCTGAAAAATTAATAATTGACAATTGTAATATTAATATTTTAATGACTTATTCAAAAAATTGTAATTTATCTAAAATTATATCAAGAAACCTAAAGATCTGTTTGAAAATATAATTTGAAACGTTACATTACCATTAATACGCACATATAATTTAACGAATGAAATAATATCAAATACCTTGTAAAATCTAAATTGTGTATGTGTGAATATGTGTTCCGCCCTACTTCTCCCTTCTCTGCGCGACCTTGTCCGTCCTTTTTCTCTTTCCAATACTTCTTTCACCTCACTCCTTCTTATCACTCACTTTTCTTACTATTTCTCTTTATACCTGCTCGCGAACTTAACTTAATTTGACTTTTGTAATTTTTCAATCTTTCAAATCTGTTTATTATTTTTAATTTTTCCCCGTTACTCTCTCAACCATCCAAAATTCCTGTCATCGTCACCACGGTAATCAAATACTATTCAACGGTACTGCAATGTTATCGCATCGTCGAATGGTACATGCATTATACCATATCTGGCTTTCTTGAGCGCCCTCAAGATTCTATTGTCCCAACATGGAGTCGACGAATTCCACTGGCCTGTCGTTCTTCGTATGGTGATGTGATGCGAAACTAGTTCGAAAACCCTTCTGTTGTGTAGTGTAGTGTGATGTATAATAGTTTGTGTCAATTTACAAGTTATGAAAACAATAAAGTATTTTTTGATTCAGTAATATTTTCTATGCCCATTTCTTGTCGCTGGCTGGACTCATATTAGCCTTCTCTCCTACCAAACAGATACCGTCTTTACCGGTAGAGTCACGGGATATTAAAGGAATCTTCAATGTTAACTTTCAAATGCCAATCGTATAGGTGGCGGTCTTTCAGAGAATAAGCTATTCAATTAACCCAGATGATCGGCAAATCGATGGTAGTGAACGCTTCCTGACTTACAAACTTTTACAATCAATCACAACGGAACGGCAAGATGTTGTAAAAACATCATTGCAATATATATTTTTATGATCCCTCCCATCAACTTTTAAATTCTTGTAATTTTTTTATTATCAGATGTGTCAGTAATATACGCGATCTTGCTTACTTTCTTTTTGATTTAAGATTATTTATGTGTACGATACATACTATACAGCTCATAGTTTATGTACTTATGTCAAACAGTGTACATACACAAGATGAATACATTCTTGTAAGAATAATATCTTAGAGAGCATGACAGAAAAAAGTTCAGTTTTTTAGAGACTTATTTTTTCAATTCTACGCAGCACGCTCTTTTTCCAATTTGCTGTATTTTTTCCTGTAATAAATACGGTGAATTTAACAATCTTTAATATTTTTTTTACGTATTGACATAGTAATTAAAGTGAGCACAGTCCTGGATAAATACTAGTGTTAACTGTTTTCCTGTTGGGTATTTTTGAATACACTTAATTCGTCTCTAAAACGCGAATTATTTCCATTTAAGCGGGCGTATATCCCTTTTTAGCAAATACAATGCAACAAGGCAGTACCTCCCAAAGTTTTAAAGTATGGTACCTTGCTCAAATAGAGGTATCAGCCTCATGCCAAAACCAGTAGGCAAATCAAAGTTATGTACCAGATCTTCTTAGTTCCCAGGCAACCTGATGCCACAAGTGAGTGGCATCAGTGTAATCTGTAAGTGTATATACTTACAGAACTAAACAAAAACAGGCTCAAAGTTAATGAACACGTTCAGATGGGTACAGTGATACCCTGAGTCCAGAAACTATCATGAATCGGGGAATTTAAGAACGGGCCCTAAGACAAAATAAATTGATGTAACTGGCTTATATATAAAACAGCTCCTCAGGTCTTAAAGGCCCATGGCTTCGATAGTCTTCACCACGGATTTCCATTTTCTCCTAACCTTTGCCCTTTCCACCCATGCCGCGACTTCTGCTTGCCTCAGATCCTCCTTCACTTCCTCGAACCACTTGTTTTTTGATCTACCCCTTTTCTTCTTACCGCAATGTCCCAAGAGAAATGATTTCTTAGTGCGCCTGTGGTAGTCCATTATCCTCACCATATGGTTTTTGGTCCTTCCTCATTTCCTTTACTTCCCGCACTAGATCCCCCATTACATTCTTCATATACATAATCATTAATTTATCTAACTTATCATTACTTTCTTCTCCATCTCTTTCCTTAGGCGACTATACAATTTTTTTGCTCCTCTTAAAAATGTCTCCGTCATCTAGTTCTTCTCCCTTTTCCTTTTAGCTTCTTCAGCCGAACAGTCACTCGAATCCATTTCATTATATTAATGCGCCCTTTGCGGAAATAGAATAGCCCGTATCAACTCCTCGGAGGCTAACCTACTATCAGTAAAATGCTGTATATATATATTAAATGTTTATTTACTCACGCACTTGTTCTCGCAGTTGTTTTTACACGCCCGGTTGTTTTTCCCTTTTTTTATCGGCCGGCACTGCTTACGCTCCAGCGAATCCTGCTGGGATATAGCGCTATGTTTAAAGGCTTTAAAAACTCAATTTACTTAGCTCAGCTTCCTCTATAACTAAATTACACCTCCACACGCACTCCTCAGCTCCCAATTCACAGACACTAACTTCAAAAACTATTTAATTTAACCACTAGAAACTTCGTTTCAATTCTTCCGTGACGCAGCCGATATGATCGGTACCAACGTGGCCGAAATACTCATCAATATATGTATCTGATGTTAAAAGTACAGTGTCATTAGCGTACTAGATTGGGTGCGCAGTTGTATTACACGTCAGATCATTCACAAGCACTATAAAAAACAGGAGCCCGAGGATACTTCCTTGGGCAATTCCGGCTTTTTGACTTCTTAGCTGGCTTCGCTCTTAACAAATTTGTATCACTCTCCTATAGTTATGTAGGTATGAACTTATCCACTCCTAAGCGACATTCCTAATTCCGTAGTGTTGAAACTTCATCACGAAGCCTGGCTTAATATGAGAAATAGGCGGGAACTGTAAACGCTACCTCTCTATCACAAAATACTTGTGCATAAATGTCCACCCCATTTATACCATAAATTCGACTCGTAACAACATTGTCCTTGGACCAGGTCTAAGTTTTCCTACCACCGCCTTCCTATTGGTTATAATTTTCACGATTTCTTCATTTTCCCTCCACTGAAAGCTTGCGTACCATCTGATTTACATACCTCTACGAATGATCCTCATTCTCTTTCTATTAGGATACAAAGCTTCATAACCGAGCTGTATTCTTTTTCTGAGTGGGAATTTGATGCTACCCAAATCACAAGAGCAGTTTTGATTTCGAGTTTCTTCTCTCCACAACGTGGCCTCGACACTACCGGCGCGGCGAGGGAATATAAAACGCCAGCATCCGGTTGATGGGAAGGGAATAACAACTGGCAGATATGTACTCCGAGCAAATGGCGAGATTATTCGACCGGCACTTATCAGGATTACATTTACGTCCATGAAAATAAAATGACCACGGACCCGTAAAATTAAAATTCATAACCTGATTCGCACGCTTTCGACCAGGGATTTTTCCTCGTTGGAGGATCCCCACTAATTTCCCGAATCCGACGCGATATACGTATAAAAAAGAGGACGTCGCGTTAATCTTAATTGTCATATAATACAGAACGCGTTTAGTTATTATGCGCGTTTAAAGCGAAATGGTACTTCGGTAAAAACGATGAAAAAAAGAAAAGAAAAAAGAAAATTATCAACCTATAAATAATCAAAGTGCATTAAGGAGAAGTCCCGGAGAAGTAATAAAGGGAATTTTTGATTTGCATTCTGATAAGAGGCAATTTTTTTGGGCAATTCTAAATTAATGCTCGAAGTAAATCAAGTTAACGACTAGAAAGTTGAACAATAAAACTTTTTCCTAATAAATGTCGTAGTGGAGAAGATAATTCATTGGAATTCACTACATATTATCGAGTTCCATACGCGCCCCGATTTCCTTTGATAATAACTCTTCAAGGATCCGAGTTCCGCCTCATCTAGCGAAAACGTGAAGCGGTTTCTCTACGCGACGACCATCTTTATTATCACCGAACGTCCAATTACCGACAGCCGGGTAATTAATTCGTGGCTATTTCCCATTTCGTCGATTATAAAGTTGGTGATTTTAAAGTGGAAATGCTTGCAATTCTTTACCGATATCCACTATGTGGCTCTGCCGTTACCCAAATTTATTTCTTCAAAGTTTCTTCCGGACGGATAGCGAAGTGATGCCCTAAGGGCAGGACGACGTAATTAGATGAATGCGAATGCGAGCAAACTACATCCTAACCTATTTTCCCATCCAATTTGCATTCTTTGTATAAAGAAAAGGAGAACATTAAATCAAATAAAACCTTTTTAAGCAAACAGAAATCGTCGAATCGTAATGATCAGACGTTTGAAAATAGCCTAAAGCGATTGCATTTTACTTCCGTAAAAGGAACTCAAGAAGATGTATAAATACAATGTATAATACTGATTTAATGCTCTACATTCCAGAAGATTCATGGTACCGAGCGGTAATAAGATTTCTCTTCCAAAAACATTTATTAAGCTCTCCTCCAGTTAAGCACTTGCCGTTCTAATTGGGCGAGGACGAAATAAAAGTAGCAAAGCTGATTACCCGCACACTTCCAAATATATATCCGTTTCGCCTTCAACTGTTTTAGGTTTAATTCCAACGGGATGAAGGTGCCTTTAACGATAATAACGGTAATAAACGGATCATTAGTACGCGGAACATGGAAAACTAATTGTCCTCGTAACTAGAATAGGTTTTTGCATGAGTACTAACTACTAAACCGTAATAGAGGATGCAGTGATTGCGTTTTATTTCCGAGTAAGAGATTCTGAGAAACGAAACGTCTAATTTCATTTCATTAAAGTAGACAGTGCCATTTCACGTAAAGGCAAAACGTACCAGGAACTGAAGTTTCTGTAATATTCCTGCAAATATATTGTAAATTATCTTGAATGAAAATTGTAGTACTAACAAAACGAAAAAAACATTAAATATTATACAGGATGAGTTTAAAGTGAAATTATAAAACTGCCAAAAGCAACTATTCATTGGAACAAAGAAAACAAATAAATTTTAACGTAAAAATAATAAACTAACCCAAATATGGGTCCCGAGCCACTCCCCCATTCAGGGGAATAAGACAACCGATACCCTTGCAAAAAGGGGTACTAATATTACATCTACTCTACGACTTTGAAATAGGTTTGTCAAATAAGAAGTTCGTGTTATAAATAGATACATATATAAATTAAATAAAATACATATTCGAACCGATGTCTTCTGTGTTCAAATTAAAGGACATTGAATTTTCTTATTTAAGGTATCATTCACAAAAATCGATTCATCGTGTGCATCTCAAATGGATGGGCACTGCTCACCCTACAACCCTCTACCGACCGCCACTGGACTAAAGGATCAAACCGAATGAATCAAAGTATTACCGTGTTAACTTTAACTTTACAGAACCATACGGCAGCTTTTATGGTAACGTTGAGGATGTGCTAAACAATGCCACATTCGTAAAATTCAAATTCCCCGGGTGAAGGTTCTTCGAAACATAGTGAATGTACCTTGATACATCCACTTTATGTATCTTGGTCATCGGGACCTCCGAGAACTTGATGTTACCGGTGAATTCAAACGCTTCATTGGTAAACATCAAGCAAGATTGGCGAACCACCACAGCTACCACAGCTTCTGGACAATGGTGAATTAACCTGGCGATTGCAGCGCAAGATGCCCTAGGAACTTGTATAAACGTCTGTTTATTATTCACTAATGGGTGAATAATAGACAACGAGAGGACGTAGCAATTAATAACCTGAATGATGGAAATACAGACAGCTGTATATACAGGGAAGAGGTAAGAGAAGCAGTAAGACACATGAAACTGGGTAAATCGCCGGGACATGATGAAATTATTGCAGAAATGCTGAAAAACCTGGGAGAACAGGGGATGGGCACTGTAACACAACTGTTTAATAAAGTATGGAATGATCAACAGACTCCCAATGACTGGAAAATTGGTATAGTACTACCGATATATAAGAAGGGAGATAACAGGAACTGCGAAAATTATAGGGGGATAACACTGCTAAGTATTGTATCCAAGAACATATGAACACTTCCTGGAGAGCAGATTAAGAATGGTGATAGAGAAAGAGTTGTCAGATGCACAGTGTGAATTTCGGAGGGAGAGAAGTGTTCAGGACCCTGAAACAGTTAATAGAGAAGCCAAGAATAAAAAATTCGGAACTATTTCTGGCGTTCCTGGATCTAGAAAAGTCCCACTAAGAGCAATATGGGAAGGGCTAAGACGCAGAAATATTGACAAACAATTACTGGCAGGAATAAGAAATTTTAGTAGAGATAACAGGAACTACGCGAGGAAAGATAATATGCATTCAGCTACCTTTAACATCACAGAGAGTTTGAGGCAGGGAGGGGTGTTGTGTCCAACACTGTTTGTTCTGCTCATGGATGATGTAATAAAAAACGTGGGCAACAGAATTCGAAGGACTTACGTGGGCTACAATAAGTTGATGCTGGTGTATATCTCGGAATGCCGACGACATGATGATATGTGCTCTAACGGAGGAAGCACTCCAAATAAATCTGACGATATGGAAGGAAGAACTGGGGAAAATAAATCTAAAGATCAACATGAACAAAACAAAGGTAATGATGATAGGTAAAGTAAATAGATCAATTAGTATTGAATTGAACCAAGAATAGATAGAGCAAGTGAATGAAAACAAATACTTGGTAGTATGGCTGGATAGAGGAGGCAGTGAAGAAAACGAAGTCCAACAACGAATAAATAACGCAATGGGAGTCTGCCACAGTCTAAAGAAAGTACTTATAAGAAAGTCGGCAATAAGTGTTAGAACCAAATTAACAGTGTACAGGTCAATGCTTATACCAATTTTAACATACGGGTCCGAAATCTGGGGATTAAACCAGGCACAAAGAAGTCGAATTCAAGCTACAGACATGAAGTACTTAAGAGCCGTGAAGGAAGTCACCCGTATGGATAGAGTACGAAATGAGGAGATCAGAAGAGAACTGAGCGTTGAATCAATAATTAGTGTTATCGAGAGGAACCAACTCAGATGGTTTGGATGCCTAAACCGCATGAGCGAGAAGCGACCAGCTAGACTGATATGGGAAACGAAGGTGCAAAGCAAAAGAGGAAAGGGAAGGCCAAGGAAGACCTGGAATGCTGAAGTGACGAAGATCCTGGGTAGAAGAGGCAAGTCGTGGATAGAAGCCAAAAGAATGACACGAAGTAGAAAGGAATGGGCAAAGTTTGTGCACACAAGTTAACCAGAAACTGGAACTGAAATACCTTACACCTTCGAGTAGAAAGGTCAAAGATTATATATATATATATATAGTTTTGTTGGTATTTAAAGCCTTCAAAAAGAATAAATTTAATGGTTCTTCATTATTAACCAGAATTAATATTGCTAAACACCATGTTTTAAGACAAAAAAGTTTCATATTACGAATATGTGTTTTAGTGCAGTTACGAAACCATATTCTTCGAGTAAATTGTTGTTTCATTTTGAACTAAATCATTTGTTCAGTTATATCTTCAGTAATGCAATGCAAAGATTTAAGCTATTCAATCGAAAGATAATGTTTCAGCCCTTTTTCCGGATTCTTATAAATGTTGGTAATTTAAATGGGCGAAATGACTTCCTTTCTCCGGAGAGTCATAGTAACAGAATTACGGATAAAACATCGTTTCCTCGACAATTGAGACATCTTCAACAGATTAACTAAACGACAGACATTTGTCACGCGACACCGGTTTTATAGCCGTTCGAGGCTGAGCCCAGATTCTTTTATTTAATTTAAATCCCGGACGGTAATCACAGGATTATTACCGTGAACTTTTATCTATTTCTCCGCCTGCTGATACAAATAAATTAATGATTTTGTTTTGCTTTTCCTTTCTACAGATATGTATATATAAATACTTTTTAAAACAAAATAAAAAACTCCCTTATTAATTTTGTAAAGATGGCTTCTTATCAACATACGTGTGGAGGAGCTCTTTTTGAAAACTATATTTAGAATTTAGTGAATTGATGGTTAGAAGTTTATTAGCAGTTTACTCTAGGATACACCGTTCGTCTGTCGGAATAAAAGAAACCGTTTCAGACACAAAAAGACAGTAAAACTAACAAATATAAAAATGTGTCAGAAGTCTCAGAAATTTAAGGCCGGATTTGTGTTAGATTTAATATATACTTATGTTGACGGCTTGTAATGCACCATTAAGATAGTGAGTAAGGAACCGTTCCGTAAGCTTTTGACAAAATATAATCCCGAGTACGTATGGTATATGCCAAAGTTTGTATGTCCTAACTATAGCTGAAGGCGTCGATGTCCACAACGTCAAGTGGAATTAGCGGAGCACGCTAGTTTAAGCGGATTCCTATGCGCTCGATAGCTGGGCGAGTTTTGCTGCTAGTTCTTGGACGTACGCGTATAATAATTATGAATAGAGGACAATTAATTATATAATTTAAACAAAACGAATTATTAAGACCTTATTTTTAAAATAATGCAGTTTGGGAAGAAATATCTTAATGATGATGTGACTTTGAAATGTCACTTTTTAATCATTCTCGTGTAAATCACCAAATCTTTACTGATTAAAATTGTTTGTACTTAGTCTAAAGTAACAGTTAAATTCTTGTGGTTTTGGTCTGATAATCATAATGATAAATTAACTAATAATACTTCCCAAAAGCTTTCCTTTGTTGCTATGAGGGTTTTTCTAAAACTTACATGTTGCTTTTGCTTCATTTCTGCTAAGGCAGTTACAATGAATTGATGTTCTGAATTGCTCGACTTCGAGCTACATACATACATATATAATATCAAATAGCTTAAATCTTGGATGTATTCCGCACAAACTCAAATCGATCTATCAATCGACCTAAATGGGTTTAGATCGAATGGAGCGAGGGGAAATGGTATTTTAGGTTTTCTCCAGACTTAAGCAAGCAGATGAGAGTGTCAACATAGAGCTGCTACTCCATAAATTACAGGACGTATTCTGAAGCCAATCGAGGCACACCTGCCTGACTAACAACAAAGGACTGAAATGTCGATAAACGAAATTACCTACACATTTGCGGTTTTAAGAAAAACCATTGGTATACCCCCAGGAAGTATATTAGCCCCACTTCTTTTTACAATATTTGTCATGACATTGATTTCGATAGAAAATGAATGAAAAAAAAACAAACTGTTTATTATTTAGAACAAAACAAAAGTAGAGAAACGCGGTGCCATCAAACTTGGCAATCAGTTAGTTAAAAACTAACTGACTAACTAACTAAGTTACTTAGAGTGTACGTAGTCGATTTTTTTTTTGAGTGGTCGCAAGATATTGATAACTTATTGAAAAAATTAAACTCTGCCTGTTGAGGGATCTGAATTCTGAATACTCATACGAGAGGGAATTGCGCCAAAATGATATATGCTGCTAAATTCGATTCTCTTCTACCTTATGGCATCATATTTTGAGTTTGACGCAGTCTCTTGCAGAAAGCCTTCGTTGCTGAACAAAGAGTTATTCGGATAATAAAGAGAATAGACCTTAGGCAAACATGTTTTCTCGTATTTAAGGAAGCAGTGTACGTAAATGGATTATATATACAGATATTTTCTTTTGAGAATTGAGGTTTCAATGTATTACCCCTAGACCGCTGCCAAATCGGGTCGATAGAGAAGCGAAAGCCTCCGCGAGCGTATAGAGCGCAATTATACTGCATTGGCAGCCAGGTAGGCTTTTAAAGTAAGCATGTCTTTGCCATAGTGGTCTAGTGGGTTAGTTGCTAGACTACTAACTTGAAGGGCCCGGGTTCGATTCCCGGCCGGCGCCAATAACATCGATGGCGTTTTTACGGCCACGGCTGGACTCAGGTTGTAAAAATGAGTACCTGGAAGTCAAATTCTGGGGTAATAATAGGCGGTCGGCTCGTAGCGCTTGCCACGTTACAGTCCTAGTGTACCGAAAAGGCCAATAACCATGGCAGACCACACCCTGCCTTCCCCTAAGAGCCAGGAGGCTTGTTAAAAGGGGACTATTATTATGTCTTTCATTCGTATTAACAGATGTTGATTTTTGAACCCAGTATGTAAATATGTGATGTTCTTTTTTGATAACAACATATATAGGAGGATACCTAGAACCCTAGAAAGCTGACGAAAACTGTTTCAAAGAAATTTAGGAAAAAGTGACACCTCACGAAAGCGGTTAAGGGTTAAAAAAAATTTTTTTCTCATAAACTCTTACAGATGCCTCCTACGGATTAATACTTGTCAATAGCATATCATTAGAACTACTACAAATTATGTGCATCATTTTCCATTCATTTCTCAAACTCGGCCTGTATAATGTGATCTTATAACACAAATATGACTAATGTTTGCAATGTTGAAACTAGTAAAACAATATAATAATAAATATTCAACGACAATCCGGAGTTAAGGTTTATTTTTACAAAAACCATTTTAACCTAGATTATTAGAAATGACATATTATAGGAAGAAACGCCCAAAATAGCAGTGCGTTTATATAACGTCCATTTTGAAAGTTTGAAATTCCAGCATGTCTAACGATATAGTCATAATAGATATCGACGCGAATCGAAGCACTCAATACCCCAAGACCACAGCCGTGTCCGTACGATATAATTCCAACTTGGAAACCTTTGCAAATAAGCGGCCCTCCGGAATCTCCCTTACAGGTATCCTCACTGATTCTATGCGTTCCCACGGTGCAAATTTCGTCGTCTGGGCAAGCGCCTTCAGGTAAAATACGCTGATACACACATTGCAACAAGGGATTGTAGGGCGAGTCCTTTGACGGTGCCTGAGGATAATATACGCTTTGACTACCGAATCCAAGCGTCAAACTATAATTACAACTCTCCGTTCTCATTAAATGTTCGAAGATGGTCGGTGTGGCCAGTCTAACGTACCTCGTGAAGGAATTTTGTTTGATCGGAGAGTGTAAGCGAATGATGCAAATGTCGGTGTAAGGATGAATTATTCGTCTCGAACTTCTAGCTTTCTGCGAGAATCTTAGTCTCCGCTTGATTCCAGTATAAATGACAAGTTGTTGTGCGTATACTTTGTGCGAACAACAGTGGCCCGCGGTTAATATGTGGTATTGATTTAAAACACTGCCGCCGCAGAATACCGAATGAGACACGGTTTTTAATGATGCCAAGTACGGAAAATCTCTGGGATGACAGGTGAATCCATGAACAATTTTCGGATCTATTGGATAGGTTTTAACAATATTTATCACTATCAAGACGAGAAACGGTACACAAATATTTTCTGCCAGTTTCAATGACCCATATGGCATGTGACATTTACGTATAATGACAAAATAGCTTAACATTTCAAATACCTATCAAGTTTTGCGAATTGTTCTCGGTTTGGTGCGCACTATACCCACAAATCTCATTCCCCTCGAAGCAGCAGAAATATTATTGGATCAACGAAAACGACGGTTACCTAATTAATTCCTATATAAAAGAATGTGAGTATTTCGCAACGCAATCGTATATAGGATATAAACTCTCTCTTCTATTCAAGTTGACAATAGAAACTCAAGATGTTCTCATAAGTGAGTTTCTTAATAACCAACATATATATTTCCATGATCTTTTACAACATCTTGCGGTAATTCCAAAATTCATTGTTAAATACGCACAGGACTGCCACCTATACGATTGATATTTGAATTTAATATTACAGTTTCCATTAATATCCGAGGATCAATCGGTAAAGACGGCCGCTGTTTTTTAGGGAGTAAGTCCAGCCAGCGACAATTAATGGGTATAAAAAGTATTACTAAATCAAAGAATACTTTATTGTTTCTATATCTTGTGAATTAACATAAACAATTACACATCACATAACAGAAGGGTTTTGGAGAAGAGACGAATAACGACGCGTCAGTGGAATTAACCGAGCTCAAGTTGCCACCATATACTCTTGAGGAGGACTAGGAAGGCCGTATGCTGCTAGTATAGTTTGGAAACCATCGAGATACCAGTTACGTCACGGTACAGTACATAATAATAGATTTCCGTGGTAATGATGACAGGGATATTTGAGATGGTAACGGAAGCAACATTAAATAAGGATAAACAAATTGAAAAGTCAGAAAACTCAGTCTGTGAGTGAAATTATGAAAAAAATATGGTATTAAGAAAATAAAGGAATCCAAATTTTTTATTGTTATTAATTCATTATTAATTTAATTTGCCAATTTGTAATATAATAGGAAACAGTGCCTATTAGGATCCTTATATTTAACTACATTTTGTTCCATAATTTATAAGAGAATCTTAAAGACCTCGACGTTATGTTTGATTCCCGAATATCCTCTTTGTTAATGATCTTCGGTCTCCGAGAGCGTGCTTCATCGGTCAAGCTGATATCTCCTGAAGAAAATTTTTTGTATCACTTCTATGCTGTTCGATCACTTACGGCATCATCTACGAATGCGGTACATATTTTTCGCGCCGCCACTGCAGCTGTTGGGGTTGTGGCAAACTTCTTCTTCTTTTCCCTTCGGTTTACCACTTCACCGTATCACCTGCCACGGGTTGTAAGGCCGTATAGCTTCTTGTTATTTATTTGGTGATAGTTAAAAAGACGATTTACGAGTACTAATATATTTATTCCTGAACACACTTAGCACAAGGATAGCACAATACACAAAATAAACTTACACAAAATACAACTATTAAAATTTAGAACGTGTTACTTGGTTTCCGTTGGTCTCCGTTTCTCAAACCAATCATTTGGAGCAAATAATAAGTCGTCTGTTATTATAATCTTATAAAGTCTAAGAATTTCTATTGAAAATAAATCAGAAGTATGAAGGATATGCGAAAATATATTAAATATCAATGCCGTTACTGCCAAAAATGGGCGGGTGGGGTATGGAATTTGTATTCCTCTCCCAAATTTTAAACTTTGCGAGATGACTTGCTAAATTTACAATATACACGACGAAAATGCTTCCCATTCTTAAGGAGCTTAGGGTGACTAAAATATTCAGAAATCTTTCATCGTGTCTGATTCGAAAAGCGCGCTGAGATCGGAAGGAAGGGAATCGATCGTCATTTGGAAGGCTTTACGCTTCGGACATATTTCACACGCATCGGAGAAGTCGGTATATCTCTTTTTCTACTATGGATTCCTGGTCATCAAGATATGGAAAAGAAGTGGCTGATAGGTTAAATAATATAGTCAATCTACCATTTCCATTTCTCAGATTTCTTTGAAAATTATTAAATGCCAAATATTGAGCAATTGGGTTAAAAGTGGAAAGTCAATCAACTGCAAAGTGGTTGCTATAGTGGGTTGGAATCTGATCTTCGTAAAGTCCTCAGGTTTGAGGGTTTTCCTTATATGTCTCGCAAAATTGTTACGAGAATTACTAGATTAATCGATCATCCTTACCTTTAAGGTAAAAGTCAAAGACTACACTGGTCAACAAAATTTCAGATTTATTTTGTCCCACGAGGCAAAGTGGGTGAGCTTGATTACTTTTTACGATTATTTCATATCGGTTTTCAGAATTTTTCTTGCAGGCAGGGTTTCAGACTGACAAGGCAATGAAATTTTGTGAAAGTATATATTACAAGATGTGTATAAATCATGAAAAGAGGACGTACAAAGTGATATATTTACTTGAAAAATGTGCTGATATAAGACTTTCGGCTGTGCTTTGCATCAGAAGCATCTCTCTTCAGCGTCCAGCAATAGCCTGCCAACATATTAGGGCTCCATTTGTCTTGGTATCATCAGCACTTTAATCATCGCTTAATGTCATGTTTTGTGGAGGTTCAGGCACAGGTAATCCCGGACTGTGAGGTACTGGTCTCAGTGCAGATGGAACATTAGGATATTTTACAATACGTTTGGATTTAGAAGTCATACCACTTATATTTGTTAGACAACAATAGCAATCGGTATATGATCTGATGGTTCCCTCCAAATCATAAGAATAGCAAAAGGCATATGTCGTTTACATTTTGCCTACGCTGTAAGAACTCTGACATACGTAACACAGTAAATATGGGGAGACCAGCTTATGTCTTCTTCACCTACTTTACACTTGTAATACTGCTCATAGTACTTTTTAAGGAGAGGTGTGAAAGACCGTTTTTGATATTTAAATGTCAATTCGTCGCAAATTCTGTAAAAAAGTTCGTGTAGTTTATACACATTTACTTGGCATTTTCACAGGTTATCAAATGTTCGCGGTTTCACTACAATAGCTTGAACGCACCACAACGCAACGCTCTTTAAAACGTTAACAACTTCAGCGTATATGTTCATTTACCCATCTCTAGCCGACAACTGAAATAACAAAAGATGCTATCTAGGAATGGGAAATGCAGGTCTTAACACGTCAAGACATGTTTAAACATTAACCATTCTCTGCTGCTTGATCAGTTCCGATCTCTAGCCGACAACTGAAATAACGTCAAGAATGTTCTCTTATGCTACATATCTATGCATGCATATTTTAGGTGGATACGCGAATATGCTGGAATATAAAAACAAAGGGTGATGAAATTCTGAAAACATAACTGATTTCAGCATGCAAAAGTATATGGGAATCAGGCATTTTTGTGCTTGGGACAAAAATCTTGTTAACCACTGTTATCAGAACTGTCAAGTGGATGTCCTAATCATCTTTTACTTGCTTGCCTTTCTTTGGGAAATAGCTGTAATACTTTTATTTCCAATTTGAATCAAGTCGGTTTGCAACCACCTCATTCGATGTTTTAAGTATTTTAAGCAAGAAAGTCATATCCAGTTTATTTTTTTTGTTAGAAAATTGTAGCTACATCCAATATTTTGGGTTTCAGTGTATGTTATTCTCAATTCACTAATCCGTTAACCTTTAACTGGCCTGTTATTAGTCCAACACTGTTGTCAAATGATAGTAGTAAAATAATATTTTACCTAATCAGAAAATCCATTCGTAAACTAATGAAAAGCTTTATTTATGGCGTTTATCATCAAGCTCTTGCACCAAAAGTATATACTTTTATAATCGGGATATTAAAGCCGCCTTGTTATAGATTAAAAATGAAGGCTCATTCAATTCATAATTGATGTGACGCCGTATTTTGCATGGGTCGCCGTGCAGAAAATTAGTTCGAGAATTTTTCACGGGAAGCTATCTCCATTTAACTTCCCCGGGTGTTGTACAACATCCACACGCGTTTTATCCAGTATAATATTGCGAAAACTTTTTCAGTACTGGAGTCCCTCCAGCGCTCTCACTTCTTATTGCTTCGATGGGTATGGTTGTTGTGTTTCTCGTTCATTCAATGTCCAGTCATTTGGGATTTACTTATTTTCTCGGGACCTCTATATACGGGCGCCATTTCCATTCGGCCGTTTCGAAGTTGATTTTATTGGAACGTCGGACTTTTCCGAAAAACGAAAACCTTACGTTGCCTTTATCCCGACTAGGACTACGTCTATTGTACACGATCCTATTTTTATAGCTACTTTCTCAAACGTAATTACTATTGGAAGGGACGAAATTTGCTTCAGCTGGACATGATACTGGTTGTTTGGTTTTCTTTTTCTATACAATAATGTCTAATAATATCTAATAGTGTAAACCGGTGATATCTCTTAACATTAAAAGTAGATATAATAACTCTATACTTATTTTGATATTAGATCCCTTTTGAGTTTTGTAGCTTTTGCGTTTAAAATTTAATGAAAGGTAATTGTTTTATGAAGAAGAAGGCAAACCCATTTATCAATACTAATAAAAAATAAACTGTCTCCGTACGCCTGCTGAAGCCTAAAGAGACAGTGTTTTGTCAAAAGCCCAGGTTTTTCGGTGGTTTAAGGCATTTTCAGCAGGAAGGCAGTCGATGGGGGATGATCCATGCAGCGGCAGGCTGCAAGAACCGATGGCAATGTCGACAAAATCCGCGATCTTGTGCATTCAGATCGTCGGTTGACAGTCAGAATGATCGGGGACAGTTGAATTTGTCTCACACCACTGTTCATCAAGTTTTAACCAATGAATTGGGAATGAGAAAGATCTTCTCGAAAATGGTTCCAAAAAAATCTTTCGCAAGAGCAAAAGGACATCGGAAGAGAAAGGTGCCTTCACTTTTTAGAATCGATTGAAAATAATGAAATTTTTTTGGAACTTGTCATTACTGGTAATGAGAGTTGGGTGTTCAAATATGACCCAGAAGCAAAACTCCAGAGCATAGAATGGCATACTTTAGGCTCTCGAAAGCCCAAGAAAGCAAAAATGAGCAAATCAAAGCTCAAGAGCATGCTGATTTGGTTCTTTGATAGCCAGGGAATCGTTCGCAAAGAGTTCGTGTCTCAAGGTCAGACAGTTAATGATCATTTTTACCGAGAGATTCTCGAAAGACTCCGAAAAAAACTCGTATTTACAAAATTTTATTAATTAAGGACAAATATGTTCCCATATTTTTCCCATTATATCCTTAAAAGGAATTCTAAATTACAGAGAAATATAAGATTTGAAATGATCCTAAATAAATCTTATCAAGTTGCTTTAAACAAAATAAAGATGAATAAACAAATGCTAAACGATTTGATACTCTCCGTACTAATTTTTTTTTCTCGAAGCAGACGCCCTAGGGTGAATGACGTGTGAAAGTCAAAAGTCGAACCCCATTCAACTCTTTCGAAATCGAATTACTGTTGTTCTGTTTCGCAAAATTTCTGGCGAAGTTAAATTGAATTTAAAGCGTTTGTATGCGTGCCGACGCCTACGGGTGATATAAGCGCCGTACACGCCAGTGTACTGGTTGGTTGGTGGTGTGCTCGAAATGTAACGGCTACATATTTCTTCCGGAATGTAATTTTCCTTCCTTGTTGTTTAATTATCTTCTGAAGGTACGATTAATCATGGTTACGTTTTGCATAGTAATTTTTTCTTCTTGGTTAAAATTCGCAACCTGGACGAAATCTCGCGAATTATGTTTTGCGCGCGCGGCTGCATCTTTTTTATTGAATTATTTAGCGCCTTGTTTGCGGTTTTACTTAATTAAAGTTTAACTGAGACCAGCCACTAAATACGGTGATAAAAACACTCACTTGAAACCTGGTATATTTTACGTTTACTACCAGTTTCTCTTAAAAATCTTACCGTTTATTTAATTTGACATTATTTAAACTTGATTACTTTTAAGAGAAAAACTTTTAATAGAGGATGAACTCCTTGAAAGAATTACAAGGACTGTGAGCTGGTATCACTAGTATACAGTATCGGGAAATCCACCCACTACAAATTGATTCAATAAAATTTGGAACATATGCTTCCAGAGCACGTCGGCTTTCATTGTCCCGAAAACCAGCCAAATCCCGAATTCGGAATTTGGTTGACAATGAGGGCCGACGTGCTCTCGAAATATATCTTCCAAATGAAATCAAATCAATTTGACGTGTGTGAATTTCCCTATACTGTATATTAGGATTAACGCGTTGGGTGTTTTTTTTTATTTTTGCAGGCCTTCTAGGCTACGGCTCGGTGATGTCTTTCCAGTGCAATTATTCTCCAGTTCCTGATAGTTTTTCCTTTAAATCCTTCTATCGCGTCTCTCTACCTTCTCCTTGGCTGTCCTTGTTTCTTCATACGTTCTTATCCTGCCCATGCCACTCGGACATGGGCAGCACCCGAGGTGTCCCAACCAGTACATGGCTCTAACTAAATCTTCGGTTATAAAATTCATACAGTTCAGTCGTCTTTCGCGCCCAATTCTGTTTGTTTTCCTCCGAAATGTTTCTAAAACATTTTTCTTTTCCACATATTTCCAGGTTTATTTGTTTTTCTTTGTTCATCACCCACGTCTCGCAGGGATTGGTAGTCATAAGGCGTGTTAGTGCTTTCTGTACCGTTATTTTTGTTCTTCTTGATATTTCTTTTGTTCTCAATATTCTATCGAGGCTTCCCGCAGGTTTGTTTCGTTTCGCCAGTCTTACTTCTATCTCTGTCTCCTCTTCACACCTATTGGTTATAAGCACTCCCAAATGCATACTATCTCAACCGCTTCAAATTCTAACACTTCTCCATTTGCTTTCTTCATATTTAAGTTTTATTCTCACGGCTTCCCTATTGGTTTTTAATTACATTAGTTTCATTTCTTCTACATTAAACTGTAGCTCCATTTGTTCTGCGGATTCGATCAAATTTTTTCTTATGTTTTCTTCTAGCTATCTTCTAGCTTCTTATAGCTATCAGCACTATGTCGTCAGGGCACGCCAGACACTGATGCCCTCTCTTGAAAAATGGTCCACTCGTGTTTACTTAGCTCTAAGCCAGGTTAAACAATGATGTTGACAATGGGTCTCACCCCATCTTAGTCCCTTTCTTCCTTTGAAATCTTTGTTTTCTTTTTCCACAGAATATACCGATATACAATTTTCTAGTGTCATTATTATCGATCTAATCAGCTTGAGTGGTATTTTGACTTCTTCTGCATCAACTATTTCTATTTATATTATCATATGGTGCTTCGAAATTAATGACAAACTAAAAGGTTGGTATTTTGTATTCAGAGTAGCCTCTTAGGATCTGTTTCAGCATAAAGATCTAATCCGTGGTCGGTCAACTTCTGGCGAAACCTCCTTGGTAAGTGCTCAGCGTGCTGGATGAAATACGAAACAAGACGATCAGAGACAGGTATGGAAGCAGCACTGAGAACTCTTGTGGATGAGAAGTTTCAAAGAAAATAATGTAAAATTTGTATTTCCTATTATCAAATAAAATATTATTATCTGGAAAATCCACTAGTCTCTAGAGGGATTCAGATTTGCGATAAAAGCCTGTTTCAGTATATTTTATTCGTACCATTTTATGTTTTATGACTTATTTACAATTCAATCAAGAACTGCTCAAATTCGTGAGCAAAATATTAGTCGTGTGGCTTTTATGTGTTAGTCTGAAAACAATCAATATTAGTTTGCAGATTAGAAAATGGAATGAGAAGATTACAAATATATTTTCTTATTCCATCTTGCTTGTTTTTTGCATTTGATATTTAGGAAGTAATAATGTAAATAATAACACATCAATAGACTGCCATTAATTAACGGATTTGATTACGCAAATTTCATAGCTACGCCCTTGAAGATGACTCCCCCAGGCGATCACAAACATGAAACACACCCTTGCACACATAATTAATGTGTCTCCAATTATCAGTTGGGAATACATTTCCTAGTTTACGTTTCCTTCGTATAAATGAATATGTAATAACGCATATATTTAAAACATAATTGTGATTTAGAAGCGTTTTAAATAATTATTTATACCATTCTTATCACAATTGCTGACGCAAGGATTTCGCATTCTCTAGTAAAGAAACATTTCAGTTCAGAAAGACGATAACACTACCGCTTCTGTGAAGAATTAATTAATTTGGGACTAGGGAATTAATTAAGAAGATGGAATAGTTAAGATGTGTATGTAAGGGCAACGAACTACGAGCACACTTAAATGAAATAACTCCGGAGAGACGAAGTAATAAAAACTAATTAAACACAAGTCTACGCAGAAAATATTTTAGAGGATATTATAAAGAACGTAACTTCAAAGATCAATGTAGAATGGTGTTCAGGTGCATTTTGAAATTGGATAGTTCGCGAACTTCCTGCACGTAAAGGAATTCTCATCACAACGTTTCAGAACTTATGTTTGGCTGCTTTCTTAAACAGGTATTTATGACTAGGTTTATAGGAAAAGCTTCTCATTTTTCCGAACGCTAACTGCACCTAAATACTAATTTACACAGTAAATACATAGAAACAAGAATAGAAATATAGAATACATAGACAGTAGATATTAACAAACAACTTACAATCTAACTTAGAGTCATATTACGCCGTAATTTTCCCGTAATAATTACGGGAAATCACCTGATTCGTAGCGTGCTCCAAAATCTGCTGGTAGTACTGCCAGTGGTCAGTACTGTCGCTGCCGTTCCATGGCTTTGGCCTTGCGATCGACCAGTCGCACGAGTAGCAGTTGCCCGCAGCAAAACTCGTAGTGCTCACGAGTTTTGGAACGGCAATTCAATGGCACTACATGAACAGTAGCAGTGCGCGATTGCACGTACCTCAATGCAAGTGAACCGAGCCAACGTCCAGTACGTTGTTCAAAGAAAAATTAAGCGTTATGAGCATACATAAATCAATTTTTCTAAATCTTCTCTTCTTTCATGCTTTCACCGTTTCACCGCCCTCTTACAGTTATTCATCGCCCCCTTACAGTTATTCATCGCCCTCTTACAGTTATTCATCGCCCCCTTGCAGTTATTCATCGCCCCCAAATGCACCTGTGGCCATCGTTGCAGCGCCCACTTTGGGAATCACTGATCTAGTGGATAATTGGTCAAGAAGCTAGAAATCAGGTTAATAATCAATGACTTCACTCAATGGTGACATCACATCACTTTTTTTCCATTAACTTATGTAATTATTCTGTTCTTCATTTCATTATTGCATCGTTATTTTTATTTTTCAAGCAGACAAGATAATAACTTAAGAAATCCAAATCAAGAATTTTTATTGACATCAATTTGATTGTCGAAATTTAATAATAGTGTCACGATGGATGCTATAATGGATAAGTATGTAGCTTACCTAATTCTTTTGTTATGCATAGAACATTCCCTTTTACATAGTAAATATAGTTTGAAATATCTCATCTGGCGGTTTCATAAACGGAAAACTAATTTTTCAACTTGCTCCATTATACAGGACCGGCGCCGTGTCGATCATTACGGGAACTTTTATATAACTACCGTCTAAAAAGATACAAATAAGAAACATCTGTACGTGTTCTGTTGCGTTCCAAGTTTAGATAAATTCTCTTTTAGGAATTTGGAATTCCTTTTATTCGTTCTCGTCCAGCGACCCTTCGATCACGAAAGATTTATACCTCGCCTATTTTTATGTAAATGGCTATCGTTTATTTGAATAATTGACGTGAATATTCATTGCGTTATTATTCTTTCGTAGCGTTTGGGTAGACACTCGGTGGAGACTTTGTCCCTTTATCTTCGATTCTCCTACGGAAAGAATGAAATGAATTTCTGCAATTCGGACCGGGGCTAATAAATTTCTGATATTTCGATATTGCGGATGCGTTTGAGATTTAGTTAAGTTTCGCGTTTTCTCTAAGGTACCTAGTAATAATATAAAACGCAAAATCGAAACTAAATATCAGTTTAATATTCATGGTTCCATATTAGATGCGGATATTTGAAAGAAAATCAATTAAATGAATACGAAATCCAAATCGATGACGTGATGTCGATGTGTTTCCAGGTGATTGCTTCATATTTTCATATTTACCGTTGCCGGTTGCTGTTTCATTTGTTTGTGGGCCGTATCTCCCTATTTTGTTTGTTTAAATTCGGTATTGCCGTACAGCCAAGGGTTAATTTATCATAGCGAATCTATAGAAGATTAGCGTTCCATTAAGTACTTATACAATACATTAAATGGAAACCGATTGAATGTAGCCGTATATGTATTGTACGTAGGATGCATAAAATTGAGTAGGGGTATTATTGCTGAAATTAAACAAACAACGTTGAACTGAAGAGAAATAAACTAATTAACCTTCCATGGTACACAGTTGTTGGATTTTGGATCCGTTTTCAAGTGCAAACACTGAAGAATCTCCACAGTTACAGTTACAAGAAGAACTGATGGAAGTAACTACAAATGATGAATTGAAATTTAAATTCAAAAGCGGCTACCAACAATTCTGGCTGCAAAAGGAGATCCCTACAGCTTATCCTAAAATATGGGCTATAATTCAAAAGTTCTTAATTGCATTTCCTTCATAATATTTAGTAGAGCGTGGATTCAGTGCGGTAACCAATTTATTAACAAAAAAAGAAACCGATTGCAAATAGTCGAACGCGGTGATTTAAGATTACTGCTCACGAAAATAGAGCCGAGGATTACTAAATTGGTAGCAGCATACCAGGTTCATCCTGCCCGTTAAGATGATTTCGAATGTTTTAACTTTTTTTGTATTACCTTTCTATTCTGAGTTTCGTAATTTCAAACTTCAATGTTTTTAAATTACACCTTTCTTTACTACATTTTACGAACCACTGCACTAGATAATGCAGCTTCTGCTATTGTTTGCGGACAGTATCCTGAAATGTAGGTATAGCCGCGACTGTCATCTCTCTTCGTATGTCAAGTCGCATTAGTTAGGGCTATAATACAATCATAGATTTTCATTCATTCATTTTCTGAGCTAACTCTGTGGATTCATTGAGAATTTTTATTCTCCCACAGAGGGACCCGGAGTTAAGTAGTATAAGATTTCTACGTTAAAATTTATATTTTCTTTTCTCTAATGAACACTGGCTTTAGACGGTTTTATAATTTCTATAAGCGTGGTTATTGCCTGGTAATTCATCACTTCTTATATCTCACCCTGTATAGGTAGATTTGATGTGAATTCAAACATACACCACATAGGTTCCAAATAGAAGGATTGCATTAACCCGAAAGAACAGGTAAAACGTATCCGTGTGTCAAAATCGTTTCCTTTGATATTTTAACTAAATGTCGAGAAGTATATTTTCTTCCTGATACCCGAACTCCGACCGTACAGCCAGCGTTCCCAATATATCTGATTTATAACGTCAGCACACGTGTTACAATAGTCCGGGGAAATACAGTTCCATATTGGTGACATTATTTTATGTACTTTTAACGATTTCGAACAGAAATAGGACGTGCAAAGGACTCGGCCGTACATAAATAAACTCCGCGAAGATTTTTAAGGAGGGGAAACTAGAAAACTTGGAATGACCGCATTATAAAACCTGTGTTGTTTACGATATCTAATTTTAACTTTGAAATATCTTTCGACAAAGTTCGAACGCTTTTTCCTTGTTTTCCACTGGAAAAGAATTGTATAGGGTTCGTAAAATATAAACAGATATTATTGCAAACATATGTATATGTTTATGAGATTTGTTAGTTCCAGTATTTGCAGATATGGTTTTCAGCAAATAACTACTGTCAGTTTAATATCGATGGAAAATATTTGAAATCGCTAGAAGCATTTGAATATCCTTTTTATAATGTTTGAAGTTTTGAACTTAGAATTTCGTCTTTACTTCCATCACATACCTTTGGAATTTTTCTGGCTATCCTTATCGATGGAGATAGTTTTCGTTTCTGAATAATAATTTTCTCTGTCCAATAAAATTTTGAAGAATATTGCAAGAAGCGTGATGGCTAAAATGAAGTTTAAAAAACAGCGAGCTGAATTTGGTTTGAAGTTTTGGTAATCGAGTAGGACAGTGTATTTACGTTATTATGTAATGTGAGATTGGATTCCAAATGGTTTAGCTTCTATTACTGTAATGACAGCTAGATATCCTTGACAGCTTTGACTTATCATAAATGTTGCCTGAATTGAAATAGATATATCCCAACTAACAAAAAGAAGCCAGTGTATTGACGAAACAATTATAACACTGTCTTGTTTGATTTTTTTTATCATTTTTACTGTGTATTCAACATGGACCTTCACCAAGTAAAAACTGTTCTCGAAATGATAAGTATGGTGTCTCCTGATAAAGGACTCGAAACTATTATTTTACCGGAAAGGATCAATGAGTTGCAATATTGAAGATCTCAGTAAACGGAATTGGAGATGGTTGTGAGTTTCCTACTTTTGTTTTTATTGATCAAGTGTTTTAGTAAGTGAAGTAAATTAGAATGTTTAAACTAAGTTAGTTGCCATTGAATTTTATTTTTGTCGATTGTGTCATTTGAAGAATACAATACTTAGAATATTTTATTAATTATATTCTACAATGTTGTAAAATATAGAATACGCCAAAAACAACATAGTAGTGTACAAGGCAAATATATAAGAAACTAAACTTTTAGCACAATATGCTGTTTAAAAGAATCACGCAAGTCATACACTAATGCCAATCTACTTCAAAACTATCGTCCGATAAGAATTCTTCCGGCTTTGTCAAAAATCTTCGAGCAGGCCATTGCATCCAGGGTTGCGACTTACCTAGAAAAGCAGCACAGGTATCGAAAGGGATACTCATTTGTAAGTGGAATACTTACTGCTATTCAATTTATCCACGGTGTTTGTACTAATTTCTTTGTGGTCTAGGAAAATTCTGTTCAAAGAATAGTACAATTTTCCCGCTGAATTCATGCTGTTGTTTATTCTACGCCGTTGGTTTACAGTTGATTTATTATTCTTCCTAGGTATTTGTAGCTTTCAATTTTTTCTATGTTTATACCATCAACATAAATGTGTAACGTCTTGGGCTGCTTAGCCCGGTTTTCGCTCTTTCAATATTGATTTCTGGTCCATAATTTTCAGCTTCCTTGGTCCATAACTTCAGGTTTCCTTCGAGGTCCAAGCACCAAGGCATCAGCAAGTACGCACATGTCTATTTCGACTTCTTCCGTATTGTACCAGCCTACTTTGTATATCTTCATTTTATTAGTGCTCCCTTTAACGTTTTCATCTATTACACAAATAATAAGTAACGGGCTTAAAACTATACCTTGTCTTACTCCTTCGTTTATGCAAAAAGCATCGATCTTATATTACATTGGTCAACAAAATTTTGGATTTATTTTGTCCCACGAGGTAAAGTGGGTGAACTTGGTAGTACGTTTACACTCATTTCATATCTGTTTCCACAATGCTTCTATCAGACAGGGTTTCGGGATGTCAATGCAATGAAATATTATGACAGTATATTATAATATGTGTATAAATCATGAAAAGATGACGTACAAAGTGATATTTCTACTTGGAAAATGTGCTGATATATGACTTTTGGCTGTACTTTGCATCAAAAACATGTCTCTTCAGCGTCCAGCAATAGTCTGCCAACATAGTAGAGCTCTATTTGCCTTGGTATCATCAGCACTTTCATCGTCGCTTAGTGTCATGTTTTGTGGAGGTTTAGGCACAGGTAATTCCGGACTGTGAAGTGCTGGCCTCAGTGCAGATGGAATGTTAGGATATTTTACAGTATATTTGGATTTAGAAGTCATACCAGTTATATTTGTTAGCAATCGGTAATATGATCTGATGGTTCCCTCCAAATCATAGGAATAGCAAAAGGCATATGTCGCTTACCTTTGGCCCACGCCCCGCTTTTGTCTTAATCGCCTAGTTTACACTTGAAATACTGCTCATTGGCACTATTTAAGGAGAGGTGTGAAAGACCGTTTTTGATATTTAAATGTCAATTCGCCGCAAAGAGTTCGGGTGGTTTACACATTTCCTAGGCATTTTTACAAGTGATCAAATGTTCGCGGTCTCACTACAATAGCAAGAGATTCTATCTAAGAATGGGAAATGCCGGTCTTACAAAAACTAAGGCTGATGGAGAAATTCTGAAAACATGATTGATTTCAGCGTGCAAAAATATATGGGAATCAGGCATTTTCGTGCTTGGGACAAAAATCTTGTTAACCAATGTTATTTGTTCTGATTGTGTTGGTTGGTTGTATTGATCGCTTATATTAAGTTTGTGTTAACTCCTTCTTTCCTTAAGATTTTCCACGCCCACTACGAAAATCGGGAATACATGAACATCTGAATAAAAATAAAATACCATGTGCCCTCGTCCAATTAGCTATAATGTCCTTAACTGGTATACTTGCAACCGGTATTTTAAAATGTAAAAATATCTGGAATAAATATCCAAGTCTCTATTTTCGTGATCATTAAAACAACCGGTAACAAAGTAGCTTATATTTGACATTCTTTTTTATAATCAAATGTTCCAACAAAATTTCCTTCTTAAAGCCGCAAATTTTCCTATCTAAATTGCAAAGGAAATAATACCCTATTATCGCCGGTTGGCGGAGGAATAAAGGAAATAAGTAGACCCTGTTTTGTGCCGCCATATTTCTCATAATCATTTCTGTCCGCCCTAAAGTTGGAATAAAAAATTCCAGGGAGCCAAGCCTAAGCTGCCGCTGTTGTCGTCATTTGAATTTTTTCTTTTACTTTAAATTACACAATGGGATGGGATACACCTCCCTGCAAATTCGCAGGCGAAACGGCAAAAGCGCACACTGTTTTATGTTGCACACCTAATTATTTCTCCCTCCTTATCTCTGCGAGAAAGAACAAAAGCATATGTAATTTATTTTAAACTTCCATTATTTTGCTCTTTTACTTCTTCTTATTTTTTTTTGTGTTCTGCAATGTAAGACGTTCAATAAAGAAGAAGAACTTGCTCCCCATTTAGAAATGAACTTCAGAGAAAAATATGTAGATAGAATACTACTCTGTTATAATAATACAAGAAGACTTTAGTTACTTTGGAATATACAATTACAATGTACACGTTACTGCATTTGTAATAGCTCCGTAATGGCTAAGGAAACTAACTGAGCTTTAACACAAATAATTCGTCATCAAATTTCTTCTTTATTATACTGAGTGTTTACGATCTTGCGATTTTATTTTCAAGGGGTGGTTAAACATCTTAAAATAAGGTCATTAGCGTAAAAATATCTTAACAAAGTTGCATAATAATAGAGACATTAATGTAAAAAAAATTGTAGCTTTGTTTTTTTTTTTTAAGTTAAGGTTTTTAACCACCATAAAAAAGGTTTTTAACGCTAAAACGATTGATCAACAACTTGTGCAAAGTAAATGTAAACGATAGGTTATTAGTGAATTTTTTACTAGGTAGGCTGATGTCTGTCTGTCTAGCTGTTTCATTAGTTGTCATTGCTTGTTAGACGTAAATTTTTTCGATTAAAACCTAATAAGGAAAGTAAAAATGATCCATCGTACCAACAATGAATACGTTGACATGTTGTTAATTTATGGTGAAGTACCCCAGAATTCTGCTGCTACAAGTCGATTGTACGCTGAGCGGTTTCCTAACAGACCAACACCTATTCCACAAAAATTCAGAGCTCTAGTAATCCGTGCACGAGAAAGTGGTGTACTGCGAACACGTCAAGGTCGAGATAGTGGTCCTGGCCGACACGTTTACACGTAACGGCATAAGTAACTATCGTAATAATCATAGTTGGGCTGTGGAAAACCCACATGCTGTTTGTCGTAATCATTTCCAGCATAGATTTTCGATAAATGCTTGGACCGCACTGGTCAACGGACAACTAATTGGCCCATTTGTGTTGCCAAATCGAATAAATGGGTGTGATTATCTCTTGTTTTTGCAAAATCATTTGATGGAACTATTGGAAGAAATTCCTTTGAATATACGTCGACAAATGTGGTTTCTTCACGATGGCACACCGCCGCATTTTATCGTTTAGTTCGCCAACATTTAGATAATGTGTTTGAAAATATGTGGATTAGTCGAGGTGGTCCTATGCCATGGCCTCTTCGGTCACCCGACCTTAACCCCCTTGCTTTTTATTTATGGGGGGTTGTGAAGATCATGGTATACAATTGATTTAGATGATCTTTGTAACCGCATTGAGGCAGCTGCGGCGACAATTCGACGGCAAGACCAAGGCCTAGTAAATTATGCCAATTCATGGATA
>JARFOC010000516.1:269011-299979 GCA_031763485.1 Osmoderma eremita
TTTGTGGTTTTCTGCTGAGGATGGCAACTTAGTTGCCGAAATGCGTATTCAGAGTTCTTTACTCGACAAGGTGGTAAAGGGTATTTTTTTAACTTAAAATTATAAGACCTGTGGGCCAGTATAGTAAACATGGTTGTCACAGCGTTGCCAACTCTACCAATTTAAAAAGTAATTTACCGATTTGCGACATCATTTACAGATTTTAAGGGACTTTTTGTAGTCAAATATTTCTTGCTTGTTTCAATAATAAAACCTCTGCGACGTCAGTCACACCCGCCATTGCTTGTAGCTTTGCGACGAAGAGCTCACCATCAATATTTGTTCAATACGTAGGTATGTGACATAATGTATGCTTTACCATTGAAACGAAGTCTACCTATCTAATATGCATATACCTTGTTTCAAATCTATTCAAAAATACATTTCAACTATTGAAAAGTATACAGCCATTACCACAGAACAACACCGCGGTGCTGGTGTGTGGCGTCACGATCGGTGTTTGTAAATACATTGGTGGTTTCTTTTAACTCGCATGTTACTTTTATTTGTTATTATTTTAGAGGGCTTCCGGTTGAAAGAAGGTTCCAGTCATTAACCTTTCGTTGCACCCCATTTGACTTTAACATCAAAAACCTAAGTTCAAAGCCAAAATCACCTACAATTTTGCAAATTTCGATTTTACATCGCTCTGAATGACACGCTCGTTCACCGACCACCTAGCTTGCCCGCGTAACAGCCACGTGACGTCAGAGCCCTGAGGCCTTGTTCTTTCGGTGGTAATGACAGAGCTCGTTTCAATAGTAAGAAATACATCGCGTCCTCAAAACTTGCGCACGTGGGGTAATGTATTCTTTACCTATCTAATATGTATATACAGCATTCGCCAAAATATATAGTACTGGAGCAATATATATTTTAATTATACATTTTTATTTTTGTAGTATATATTCAAAATGTGCGCCATTGCCCTGTAGACACTGTTCATAACGGTCACGCAGATTTTCACTGCTATAGACTGATGAGCGGTGTGGTTGGTCGCCCCGCCCTGTTGAAACCACTGTATTTTCAGTCCTAGGTTCCTGCCACGACAAAACCTTCTGAGATGTTCCTATAACGTTCCTGGGTAACAGTAAGAAGTATACCATCATCATCCAAATACGTACCAAGCACACCATATCATCACACGCTTACTATGTAGCGGTTTCTGGACGATAACGTCTGACCTCTCAAAACCCAGGAAGCCAATTGTTTGTCTTACGAAAGTCACATTCACTTACGTCTTTAAACAATCGCCCAAGCGACGTATTGCTGATATTCAATTTCAAGGGCGTTCCTGGAAGATTTCGTTCAGGTGACTGCAAAACCTGATTGACGTCGCATCCATGATTTTCATTTGCTCTCAGTTCCTGGCCTAGCAGACCTTTCCTTCCGTTGGCACAATACACTGCCAGTGTCACGAAATTTCTTAACAATAGAAAGCATAACTGCGTTGCTTGGTGCCGCTTTATGAAAATGTTCCGCCACTAACTTCAAACTGGACCCACCCCGATAGCCATTTTCGTACAAGCGAAAATAATGCTCCACAATAAACACTTCTTCCTCCGTCGAGACCCATTTTCAACTATAACCTTACAGCACAATGTTCTTTGCACTTCTACGAAGACATATCACTGATACAATAATACGCCCATAACCAAACATGCGCATAAGAACGGCGCGGAATTCTGTACTGTATACTTATTTTGACGCTTACCGTATTTTATTTTCAAACCTATTCAATAATACGTTTCAACAGTTAAAAATGTATGCAGCAGGTATTACACTTTAAAAGCGATGCGGATACAGCTGTTGCTAATATGTTGATGATACTGCGGATATGGGGGTCCCATAGTGGAATCAATTTTTTTGTTCTGGACAGAAAAACCGTATGTTGCTGTGGGAATAGCGGCAATACCGTGATATAAAAATAAATGAAATATCGAATAATCATAAACACGTTAAATATTCATCCAAGAGTGAAAGTAGTGAACAAACAAAGGTAGTTCTGATAGAATACGCAAAGTTTGTAGTCAATTGAGTGTAAATCAGATTTGGTATTTGATTCCATCAATCGAGTAAAATTATATTTTTTTAGGATTTTCGATAAAAAAATATTTGTCGAAGTTTTTTAAGCAATAAAACTTTTCTTTTGCCGTTTCTGCTTCAATTTTTCAAACCTACCGACTTTTTACGAATAATTGTACCCAATTCTACCAATTTTATGATTTACAAGTTGGCAACGCCGTTCGGTCATAGGGTTGACCATGGGAAACCACGTATTCCCGACAGCCGGGCCCAAAATTAAACAATTTATTGAGCTAAGGAGTCATCCAATATACAGGTTGCCCATTCTATCTCCGTATATGGGTAACTTTCTTAATATTAAAGATACAAAATCCGTTAAATGGACAAAGTTGCTCAGAAAATAGAGAGAATATAGTTGATGCTAGTGTCACATTTGTTATCCAGTGCAAGGTTTGTGAGATATTCAAATTGAAAACTTCCAAAAACTTAAACGTCAAATATGTTCACAACCCCTTAAAAAAATAATGGTGAAAACTGTTTCTAGTATAGTTTTTTTATGTAGAATCTAATAATGTGATTTAAAAATTCATGGCACTCTTTATTTTGAAGATATAATACAAACTTGTATTTTTTTAAATGGAAGTCATAGTTGGCCGTGGTGTCATTTAAATGCTTTTTTTTCCTGATTTCATTGATATAACATTTGGTATAGTTATCTCTTTTAGATTTTGATTTGGAGTGAAATAAACAATTATTATTTTTATTAATTCATAAGTAGGCTTTGACTAACAAACACATGTAAAGGCATTAAAGGCTGGGTAAGTTAGATGAGTATCAAATAAGTCCTTTTGATAGTTTTATTCAACAAATTCAGAAAATGTATAGCTACCAAGAAAAGAATAATATGCTTTTTTATTATGCCAGCAATCGAAATAGCGCTTATCCTGCATTTTAGGGACCTGAATCGGGCGCATGCGCTAAATACTCACAAGCCACACCCCTGTCTACAGGGTACTATCAAAATGTTAACGGAGCAAAATACACGTGATTGAATTGATATTGATATATGGTTACCCATATACGGAGATAGAAAATGGGCACTCTGTATATTGGGTTTAATAAGTAACATAAAATTAAATGAATAATTATATTTTTCTTATTCAGAAATAAGATGGCCACTACCTTATTTCTGAACAAGAATCACAGTTAATTACCTTCGTATTAATGGAAGATGAAGTGATGCTGTTGCAGCAAGAAGAGCAGGTAACTTCTTAAACAGATAGCAAACTTTATACCAATTCCCTCGTAATACAGCCACTGATATTTGTAATGAGAGCTTTACAATATCGCTTCTAAAACAAAACATAAATGTGTACCCAGAACTACTGACATTTATAATTACTTACTTCCATTTTGTTTTTAATGATAAACCTCTATATATTGCAGCAATATTTCCCAAGTTAAATATAATATACAAAGCTTCGAAAAATGAACGATTACATTCATGATCTCCAATCTTTACATTAATATTCTCTGTAAATGTTTTTTTCTTGAAATAAGCATCGCAATCGTCATATAGGCTTAATAACTTCTTCAGACACTCTTGCAATTGTATATTATTAATAACGGGATCAAATTGCTTAATCGGATGCTCACACAGCCTAAAATAACGGTAACATACATCATTAATTTTTTCAGTTCTTTGGTAAAAATAGTTTCATATACATAACCAAACCCAGGCAGTTAATAACACAACTCACCTGTATGCAGAATATGCATAGAATCTAATTATCGGTTGTAATAAAGAGATACAATGTGATTCTGGCAACCTTTGAATTAACATATCTTGACGAACAGCAAGTAACCGATCTGCAACATAATCATAAATGTGATGCCACTGCAATACCTTTGAACATATTATGCTGAAAGTTCAGAAATTAGCAACAGCAACCTAATAAAAGTGTAAAATATTACTCTTGCAATAGATAATTCGTAGTCTTCAATAAAGCTTCTATTGTACGTAAATTCTTAGGAGCCGACATGTTTGAACCAGCTGCGGATCTACTGTACATTTTCACAATTCGATTCTTATCAGCTTTTGGTTTGGGAGATGTTTTTGTGTCAGCTTCTATTTCCAAAATGTGAAGCATACATTCAGTTTCTCTTCTAAAATTGTTAGAATAATATTATCAAAAACGCTTATATTACGAAATAGGAAGTTTACAATTTGATTTCATCATCTGGGCACATTTCTGTGCACGTTCCACGGATTTCTTCATCCATATATTGAGGCGCTCACTTTCACTTTATATGACTATGTGACTTTATACAAACACAAGCTTTTTACAGGTTAAATATGTCACTTTTGTTTGGACACCTGCACAGTCTCGCCAATGGCAAAATGTGAGAACGATATGTAGACAATTTTTTTGGTTTAAAAATAATTAAATTATTGATATAGAAACTAAACACAATATCCAAACACATATAAATAACAGAATGGCTAAAATTAATAGGTTATTTCTTTTGTTTGAAAACGTAGACAGCGTAAAATGATAAAAATATATCATTTTACGCTGTTGACGGCACTGCATAGATTTCCAAACAAAACAAATCGGCGTTGTTGTTTTGTTTGGAGACCTACGCAGTACCGCCAACAGCGTAAAATGATTAAAAGAACGGTAATACAAGTAAAAGAGCAGCGTTAATAGAACAGGAAAACAGCACACAAAAGTTCTACAAAGTAATACAAGAATCAGCACTGGCAGGACAAGAGGAAGGTTTATGTAGATTAAATTTAGTCACGTGCTTTTTCTTGATATGGAAACTTGCAGTGTCGCCAAGAGTGTAAAACTCTCAAAATTCCGTATATTAATCATTTTACCGTTGGCCATACTGGGCAGTTTTCCAAACAAAATGTACGTCACACTTTTCTTCTCTATCATTACTTACAATGAAGCCATTAAATATTACACAATCTATTAAAAACAAATACTTTAAGGAAATCGTTAAAAAAACACTGCCTTATTTAGGCTACGTTCTGATATGAATAATTTTGCTAAGCTTGTTATATAACGGAGATGTTCTGAAAAGTAATAACTACCCTATACTTGCGCAGAAACTATGCTCTATTAAAGCAAACATAGGTTGTAATCTCGAATTGTTTGATAGTAGTATAAGTTTATCCTATATTTCTATTATTCTAACGTATCCATATTTAGTGTACCCTAGTTCTTAAATTCGTCGATAGATGAACTGAACTGCCCACCTCTAGATATGATCGTTGTATATCCGTAATATTCGATCGGTTCAATTCCACTTACTACCGTTCCTACCTATTACGTTTTGGTTCGAACTCATCGGTTAACCAATTGTGTGCAATCGAAAACGTCTAATATTTAAAATGTTTGTGACCATCCATTGACGTTGAACGCAATCAACAACCAACTTGCCAGCTAGTAGGAACCTTATGTTCTTCACCCTATCATCTAATCTAAATACGTCTACTTCACAACGCATGGGAGAATTTAGGGAAAAACAGAGACACTCGCAAACTTATTTTTATTTCTCTCAATATATTTATTCTTGCGAGGTGGTCATCGCACGGCTGGTGAGCTTGTGACCATTCTATGAACATACCTAGTAGTAATGGGACAAATGGTTATTTTCATATAACCGTTATTTTAAACGTTCTCGTTATTATCGTTCCCCGCGCTTTACAGATGCTGTACATCTGTGCGATGTAATGTTATAATAACTGCTCGATATATTATAATCAGTTCTCTAGGTGGAATATCAAACATTACGCTGTTGGGATCGCTTATATATAAGTACATTTACAGAAAGAAAAACACCAACACCCAACAAGTCCAAAAAGAGAATACAACGTAGATCCGTTTAAGAAGTAGAAATGCCAGAATGTTTCTTATTTAAATTCGATGATATCAGTTTTCTCTTAAATCAACGAGGAAAAAAGTACCGCTTACGCCGCTTCGTATTCTGTCTAAACATAAACAGTCATACATACCGCACTACTATTCACAGAGTGAACATTATTAACGAGAGCGGAGATGAAGAACGCTGAAGCGTATCCGTTCCCGAGAGAATATTGGATCGAGCGTTATCGGCTACCAGTTATTTTGGTCCAGAACCGGTTAATAATAGTTATCGATATATCGCCCATCCCTAATACCTAGTATACCTGTGCCATTGTTCCATAAGTTTGCTTATCACACAGTGTATATTTAACGCAAGCGCTGTAGGAAAATCGGGGGTTGGAACAAATCAATTAGGTATATCCAGGCATGGTACTATCAGCGCCAACCATAATGTCCACATTGCGGTTGGAGCTGATAGTACAAATATACCGATTATATTTGTACCATGTATCGGGGTATATCTATCTAGTATATGGTGTACATGCTATTATACCATGTTAAATTTTATTTTGAATTATATTAATCTCGTAGAAACCGCGTTTCGAAAATTGAGGAGATCAACCATTTGATTTGCACAAAAGATTATTTCCAAGGCAAGATAAATAATTGTGCTAATGAAATGATAAACAGCTTACAAAAGATATATTTTATTTAATGATATATTAATCAAGAATTTTAAATTTTAATATACACTCAATTAACCATCTTGAGCTTCTATGTCGCAATTCTTTCATATTATAAGTTAACTGTGGTTTCTTTTGTTCATCAAAAATAATGTAATTGCAGCATTGCCTCAAATTTGCTGAATTTCTGGCATGGTAAGGATTAAACTTTTCACTTTCAACAGTCCGTAAAGCTGGTGATCTAGATACCTCTTTACCACCACCTACTTTGATTAATAATGCAAGTTCTGCCTTTGTCAAAGATAAATTCTTAATCTTTGTCCTGACTTCATGGTTTAGAATATAAAAGTTGATGCCATTAAATAATCGTGGTTTACATTCCAATTTATTATAAATAGAACATTTAATTACATTTTCATAAGATTCTGGGATTAAGTCAAATGCAAGGATTTTGAGTGGCAATAAATTAATCCAATCCATTTTGACAACAAAGATTCCTTTAAGTATTCCAATTAACAAATCTAAATCATACATTTTTCCTGATACAATGAAATGTGTTACCTCCTCCTTCTGTCTATAATCTTGTAACTCTACAAATTTAGCCCCATGTCTCATTGATTCAGATTTTGATTCAAAACTAATATTTTTAGCATAAACAATAATTTCTTTATTAACAAACACTTTAGGTCGATATGTGTTAATTGGATTCACATTGCTATAGTACTCTAACTTCTCATTATCTACTACATAATCTAGAGGCGTACAACCAGTGCTATCTTCTGCATTTTTATCAGCACCATATTCCAATAGAAGTTTGACAATATTATCGATTTTAGAAGACGCTGCCTCATGTAAAGGTGTCATGTAGTTTATACCAGGTATATTTATTAGTACACCATTCTTCAAAAGCAATTCAACACAATTATAATGCTTACCTTGCACTGCTTCATGCAGTGGTGACCAATTTCCCCAATCAGTCGCATTTATATCAACTCCAGATCTTATTAGTTCTTCCACCTTATCAACTTTGCCCTTTTTACAAACCAAGTGTAAAGGGGTTTCTCCTTTAGGATTTCGTTTCATTGGAAGTTGGGCGATAATAATTTCGAAATGTTGTTCTACATAATTAGTCATTTCCTGTTCATTTACCTTTCCAATATTTTCTATATGTTCTATACATTTTACTACCGATTCCGTAATAGGGCTGCTCGTGATATCAACTTCATTATAAGGGCATTTGCAAATGCTACAGTTAAGTTTCTTCTTATCCAAGCATGATTCGCATTGTACATGTCCACAAGTATTCAATGCAACAGGTTTTAGCAGGAGGTTATGGCATTTCCCACAGCAGAAAGCATTTTTCAAATCGTTGAATTCTTCTGTTATGTCAAATTTAGATGGAGTTTCCAAAGCAAAATTATCTACCATATTACGGCAGTTTATTACTTGGAGCAATTTTAGATTTTCGTTAATAAACTCCTCTACTGCAGAAAATAAAACGCGCGGGAAACGATTCATTAATTCATACCTATCTAGTAATAGTAGCGTTCTTTTTGCAAGAAATCTCACTAAAGAAATTTACCGTAAGAAATCTCTTTAGTGAGATTAACTGAGATTTCTTGCAAAAAGAGCGCTACTTATATCGGATTAACAAGTAGTTAGTGTGAAAAAGGTATAAAATATTTGGAAATAGTCAATATAGCAGAATATTAGCATTCTCTTCCAATATAGATGTCGCCACCAGCACGGATCTACTTGTATATTCGAAATTCGTGTATAACAATCCTTTACCAATCGTTTTGAAAAACGTTGCAAATTCTCATTGGCATATAAATCAGCCAATAAATAGCTAGGTATAAACTAAAACACACAGAACAGCAATTGGTCGCATTTTCAACATTAAACATTACGTTTTTCGTAGTTTTATTGCCAACATTAATTCCATTATTGGAATACTATTTCTCGTTTATTAATGGTTGGTAGCTCTACCGTGGTGCGGTACTTAGGCTTGCGGCCATCTTGCTTGTTGCCAAAGCTGCTATAAGCTTCGCGCTCCCCTGCTAAAACAGCATTAACTGTTTAACATACACTGATGACACTCACAGTAGATAAAATTCCCTAAATGGAATACAAAACGGCGAATCGCTGTTAAATAAAAACGTTGTCCCGTAGACAAAGACACATACGCCGCAGTGGCGAGTGTAGCATCTTTTTGTAACTTCTAGTAAATTCGAAAACGTGTCCTTGCCTTATTTTTGTGAGAAAGCTCTATTAAACGTGTTTAAATAAGTTACTGTTTACATTAACATTATGACCTACACTAATATAAGACAACATAAAACAGGATATCGTTTATTGTACGCAATGTTTTTGAAAGTTTTCTATTTTCATTTTCTCTCAAATACACCGTTAGAACATATCGCTAGCGTTCAAGGTCAATGAAATGATATCGGAAAATATAATATGCCATTTTGTTATTCTCTGCTTTGGGATACATCCAAATATACTAATAGATCAAAACGAAGATAGTTGGCTGACCTTAGTAAGCTCAAAAAACCATAAATGTCAAAGTGATCAAATAAAGCGCGTATTTCAACAGCTAATATATTATTTAAATTAGAATAGGGATATTTTACTATTTTCTATTTTTTTTTATCATACCTTCGAGTTTTAGTATGGTCCTTCTAAATCGATTCAAACAACCATTTTTTAGTAGGACATCTGCATAGTACAGGTATTTTGGGAAACTAATCAATAGTAATTCCATAAATCCTTATTCTAAAATGCAAAATTTACTGCACCCACCAATTTAAATCTTTTCTTTTAATAAGCAATGGAATAAAACAGTGGCTACTCAAAAATCTCTTTACAAACTAACTATTCTTCTGCACATGTTCGAAATGTTGATTCAATTAGTTCCAAAACTCTGAGAATGGTAGAACATACCCAACAATGTGTTAGAGTAATCTAATAAATTGTGAGACAAATCAAGTCTCTTTATTATATCTATATAGTCAATTCAATCGTTTAGTTATAAATATTATAAATTTTCTAAGAAACCATACCACACATTCACATCATAAAAATTATAGTTTAGCTTTTAAACTTTTTTATTAATGTAGGAATTATTTTACATAAATTAACGTTTTCCTCCAACCCTAGGTGCTGCTTTTTGAACATTTTTGCTAGCTTTCATCTTAGGTGCAGCTTTTGCCTTCGCAGGTTGGGTAGTTTTCTTCTGTACCTTTGTAGCTTTCTTCGCTTCTTTTGCAGCACTAAAATTTATATACTTAAATTAAATCCTATTTTCTAGGAAAGGAAGCAAAATTACCGAATAGCTTGTTCTCTTTGTGCTTTTCGTACTTCTGGTCGTTGATTACGTTTTGCCAAGATATCATTCAAAGAAGCTCCAACAATAGCACGCTGAAATTTTTGCGTTCTTCTTGTACGCTTCTTTGCTGCTTCTTCTTCTTGGCCTTTCTTATGTTTACGCCTACAAATAATAACTATTCACACTATGAATACAAAAATCTACACAATTTACCTATAAAACATAGTCCATGTCACCTTTCGTGGATTCCTCTTCATCAAATGAGCGGCCTCACATTTTGAATTAAGGAATGTAAATGACTACAATTAAAACATTTAAGAAAAAATATGCTTAGATAATTAAAGAAGTCAAACATACCTTCCCATCAACCTTAACCATAGTTTTACCATGGCCAGGGTGAATTTTGTAACCACTGTAAATACAGAGTCCAATCCTAGAAATAATATATCGTATTATATACAAGACATACAAATTATAAAAAATCAATGTTTTAAATATAAACAAGTACGGATGGTCGATATAATTCAATAAGAATTAAAAGTAAGCAATACTCACTTCATCTTGACAGTTAAGCGAAATGGAAAAGAGATGGCAAACTTGCAACCTAGTCTGATCAAAACAACTGTTTAAGATTACGTTGGCCGGCCTGAAGTTGCTGTTAAGCTTACTGCACGTGCGCGATTTTAAAATAGTTGGCGGATAAACAAACTTCAAACTTTTAGAAGTTGTTGATTGAGGTTTTACGTAAAAATCTGAAAATTATAATAAAATAATACAAATTTCTAAGCGGAGCATAGTAATATGTATTCTTCTAGTGAATCATTGGATGGAACTAAAAATTGTAATGATGATTATAACGAACAACTTCGCAATCGAATTAATCAACTAAGAGATACCATGCAAGATCTAAAAGCGCAATTGAAAGATGAAAAAGATAATTGGGAGAAAGAAATACAACAACTAAATAATCCTGAAAGTAGCAATCAAATACAAACGGATATAATTGCGTCGAATAATGATCGATCTACGACGAATCTGATTAATGCCAGTTTGACGGTTTATGAAGACCCAATGGACTATATTCACGTTGAAAGCAAAAATTTGCAAAGGCAATTAGCCATTAGTAATTATCGGAGACGTTTGCTTGAAGTAGAAAACATGTGTAATCTGGAATTGATGCGCGTGAAACAAAATGTAACATTCTTGCAGCCTCTACGAATAATGGCATCTGAATGGGAGTTTACCAAGACGCCCGATGAATGTGGAGAATCTCTTTACCCTACTTCTAAGTCTGGAGATTTTCATTTGCCAGAAGATATTAAATATCCGGAGCTATCAACTTCTTTAGAAGTAATGAATAACAGATTTTCTGGTGACACAAACGTGTTTTCTAGAAATGAATCGCATGAGACCTCTTGCTTTTCCAATAAGTTGAATTATCAAAATGATGGAAATGGATTTAACACTAGATCTGTAACATGGGGTACGGAATATATAACAACCGAATAAAATGTAATATCTGTATTTTCACAAAATTTTAAATCAAAATAAAGTGTTACGTTTATTTTATGGTATTTTTTTATACTTATATGCGTCCTATTAAACATTAGTTTCCGATTTATGTTAGCCTAATGTAAATTTCATTTCACTATGGCATCAATTTCATAAATTTATAAATTGCCAGTAAAAAATTTATTGGTTTTTAAGTAGGGACACGAAATGGGTAGTAGCACATGTAGCAAGCAGGAATAAGTTCAACCGAAAATAGTTATCTCAATATCACCTCTATACTGAATAATGGGAATGCTTTCGGAATGGTGGGAGTGTCAGTTCACGTCTCATGTCATAGAGGCGCTATTACTTACAAGCGGGAATCTTCATTTTATTGCGCAGCTAATTTATGTAATACTAATTTTCTTCCAGATATTATCGTGAATGAAAACCTGTTTCGAATTAAAAGTTCGTTAAGTTAAACACGGAGGTTTTTTTTTAAATACTGACCGCACCAACCAGGGCAGATGCACTAGTATACCTTTGGTGTAAACCAGGGGATATTCGACCAACAGAGGGCTCTGAGTGCAAAACTTTATCTAATAGAGGGCTCTGAGTGCAAAACTCTAGAAGTCTGGATAGAGTGTTTGAGTATTTTAAACTTATATTATTATTCCTCAGTTGTTGGTAGTTCTCTTGATTTTCAATTTCTACGTATACTTATTGTTTAATTATTAACGTTATTTTTGTTATTATTGTGTATTTCACTTATTTTGTGTGGGAGGAGTAATCCTAACAGTGTGTTTATTGCATATCGTCTGGTAAACAAAAAAGTTTAATTCTAATTATAAATATAACCTTTAGGAATACGTTAATCGAAACTGTCAATG
The DNA here is from genome assembly GCA_031763485.1 of Osmoderma eremita. NCBI lineage: Eukaryota > Metazoa > Arthropoda > Insecta > Coleoptera > Scarabaeidae > Osmoderma > Osmoderma eremita. The sequence continues at coordinate 281,349 of JARFOC010000516.1, forward strand.
TGTGTTTTTTCCGAAACTAGTGCGGTCATTTTCTGAACAGAATTAAAGTTGCAAATAGAACATGTTCACAGACTTGTTCTACTTAAAAATCTGTATGGCAGAATGCACACATTTTATGGCACACTTTGTGTATGACATTACGCGAAAAAAAGCATGTATAGAAGAATGAGTAGTTATGTATGGAATTATACATCCTGCCAAGTTTGAAGTATGACATAGCGCCCTAGTCTGTTTCATAGATAACGAATGGTCTGTTTAGTTGGGTTCGCAGCGCACCAGAGGGATAAGCACACAATTTTGACATTAGGAGCATCAACATTCCTCAAGGCCCCTTATTATGTCTGCTGCCAACCTACCGTTTGCAAATTGCGTTAAACTGACGTGGATCTAGGTCTGCTTATACCGCTATTTGAAAAATTTATCAATAAACATGGATTTAGCTTCGTTATTTGATGATGTTAAACGTATGAATAAAAGACAGGTAAAAAAGAATTAATTGCATGTATGTAAGGTTATGTTATATATTGGGGTTTTAGTTCGTGTATCAAGTACTAAGCTTTGGTATGATAGTGTCTTCTGCCCTTATGATATGGAAAGGATTAATGGTAGTAACAGGCAGCGAGAGCCCTATTGTTGTAGTTTTATCAGGTAGTATGGAGCCAGCTTTCCACAGAGGTGATCTATTGTTTCTAACAAATTATCCCGAGGAACCCGTAAGGGTTGGAGAAATTGTGGTCTTCAAAGTAGAAGGACGTGATATACCAATTGTGCATAGAGTTTTAAAATTGCATGAAAAGTATTTTTGGTTTTATTTGAAGTTAACATTGTATAAAGTGGTTTGTTTTAGAGAAAATGGTACAGTAAAATTTTTGACAAAAGGTGATAATAATAGTGTCGATGATAGAGGATTATATGCACCAGGACAATTATGGCTCACAAAAAAGGACGTAGTAGGAAGGGCTAGAGGTTTTCTACCATATGTTGGTATGGTAACAATTCTAATGAATGAATATCCCAAATTTAAGGTAAGTAATAAAATAACATATAAAGAAAAAGTAACATTTTCATTTACAGCTATCAGTACTAGGATGTCTCGGATTTTATGTATTAGTTCATAGAGAATAAGTAATTCTAGTTTTTCTAATAAATTATATACATTAACGACTGTAATGTTTTGTATAAATGAATTTATTTCCCTTTTATTAATAAACGTTAAATGGACAAGCTAAGTTATTTTAAAGTAGTTTCAAAATTTTCAGCAAAACATTATTTCCTATTTCTCCTAGGTTTCTTTGCAGATGGTGACCCTGTGCCTTTGATACTTCGTTGCCTCTTTTCACCATACTTTTTTTCTAAGCCAGACATGAAGTTGCAGAACCTTTTTGCCCTACGTTCTTGATTTTTACGTATAGTTTCTTCAAAATCTTCATCTATAAAAAATGCAACTAAAAGAAAATATTTGTAACCAAGTCAATAGTATACCAGTTAAATTAAGTTTTTCGGCTTCTTTCCTTTCTTTCAGTTCCTTACGTCGCCTCTTATTTTTGTTTTTTAATGGTTCATTAAAGAAAGAGTCATATTCTTCCACTTCTCCATCATCTACAAGCTTCCTAACAACTTCGATTATTCTCGGTTCACTATCACATTTACTAAATGGTACACGTTCTAGAAAAACATCCATATTTCCTTTACTGGCAATATAGGCTTTTTTGATATCTCTAGTTTCAGTATCAGATCCAATATATTCTTTTTCATAATTCTGTATATCTTTTATGCTGATTGTTTTAAACATCGATCGCCAATATGCCATCCAATTAATAATTGAGTAAGAATCTTCATCGAATTCACCACAATCATCGTAAACTTTCTTCTTTTCGGGGTCTTGTAATATAGAATATATCTTGCCTAATATTTTGAATTTTTCAGTAGCTGCTGTTTTATCAGATTCTTCCACTCTGTCGGGGTGAACGAGTAGAGATAACTTATGGTAAGCCTTCTTAACTGAAATGTCAACAATTACATATAGTAGTGCAAGTTTATATGCAAATACTTACTTTCCTTTTCGCTGGCATCCTGTTCTACGTTTAAGACTTCATAGAAATTTCGAGTACCATAGTATTCCTCACATTTACTTAATAAATCAGACATGATTCTAATGTAACGTACAATTTTGTCAAGTCTATTAAAATGGCGCCAAACTGTTCTATAATAACACAAACAAAATCGTACTTTACATAACCTTAAAACTAAGAATTTAGGGCTGCCACCCTTAAAATAATTAGCTTAATGGATATAATCAATTCAGAAAGTTTAAATCAATGTCATTGTGCAAAATAACACGTGCACCTGTATTTGTTATGTATTATATTGTTTGTAGATATATTTTATTACCGGATCAATTATAGCAAATTGTCAATTAATTTAGTACAATTTCAAATGTAATGCAGATTTGGTTGCATAAGCAGCGTGCAGACAACTTGTTTTAACTAAATATACTCTTTAATTAGTAACTTTATTGAAAGGCTGGTTATTTATGCTTGAGTTTCTTCGTAAAAGTACAAAATACCGTAAAAGTTAGTTCAGTTGCAACAAATATCATATTTTTATGTAAGTATGCTACTTTACTTATTTCAAACTTCGTATTTTATTTCCACATAAAGTTTAGTACATTTTAGAGACGACATTGATTTTCTAGCTTTTATCGGGCACTTTCTTTTGTAGTTCAGAGCCATTTAAATATTTCACCTGTGTGGGTATACTTATCTCGAGCTAACGCTTATTAATTTCATCGTAAGCATGGTGTTGTGAAATGCATAAGATTTAAATTTGGCGCCGGTCATATAGTGGCAGTAGTATGAAAAATTGATCATGCATATGTATTTCGACTTCGTATAATAATCTATAGGTATATACAAGGATTTCGTTTAATTTTCTCGCAGAATTAAAATAATGAGGTCGACCTTCACTAACTCCCACAAATGGAATATTAGAGTTTTCTGATTGTACTTATCGAATGCAATAAGAATCCCAAGCAGCACAATTCAAATTTGCCGCAATTATTTTTAGTAACTTCAACTTAAAGATATTGAAATACCCATTGATGTAATACAAAATTGTAGGTAAACATTTTCAATTACAGCATCAGTACTAGGATGTCTCGGATTTTATATATTAGTTCATAGAGAATAAGTAATTCTAATTTTTCTAATAAATTATATACATTAGCGACTGTAATGTTTTGTATAAATGAATTTATTTCCCTTTTATTAATAAACGTTAAATGGACAAGCTAAGTTATTTTAAAGTAGTTTCAAAATTTTCAGCAAAACATTATTTCCTATTTCTCCTAGGTTTCTTTGCAGATGGTGACCCTGTGCCTTTGATACTTCGGTGCCTCTTTTCACCATTTTTTTTAAAGCCAGATATGAAGTTGCTGAACCTTTTTGCATTACGTTCTTGATTTTTACGCATAGTTTCTTCGAAATCTTCACCTATAAAAAATGCAACTAAAAGAAAATATTTGTAACCAAGTCAATAGTATACCAGTTAAATTAAGTTTTTCGGCTGCCTACCTTTCCTTCCGTTCCTTACGTCGCCTCTTATTTTTGTTTTTTAATGGTTCATTAAAGAAAGAGTCATATTCTTCCACTTCTCCATCATCTACAAGCTTCCTTACAACTTCGATTATTCTCGGTTCACTATCACATTTACTAAACAGTACATGTTGTAGAAAAATATCCATATTCCCTTTACTGGCAATGTAGGCTCTTTTGATATTTCGAGTTTCAGTATCGGATCCAATATATTCTTTTTCATAATTCTGTATATCTTTTATGCTGATTGATTTAATCATCGATCGCCCATATGCCATCCAATTAATAATTGAGTAAGAATCTTCATTGAATTCACCACAAACATCGTAAACTTTTTTCTTTTCGGGGTCTTGTAATATAGAATATATCTTGCCTAATATTTTGAATTCTTCAGTAGCTGCTGTTTTATCAGATTCTTCCACTCTGTCGGGGTGAGCGAGTAGAGTTAACTTAAGGTAAGCCTCCTTACGGTAAGCCTTCTCAACTGAAATGTCAACAATTACATATAGTAGTGCAAGTTTATATGCAAAAACTTACTTTCCTTTTCGCTGGCATCCTGTTCTACGTTTAAGACTTCGTAGAAATTTCGAGTACCAAAGTATTCCCCATATTTACTTAATAAATCAGACATGATTCTAATGTAACGTACAATTTCAGCTGCTTTCGTTTATACCAAAGATTAGTAATCACGTAAACAGGATTATAAAAAAGCGCGTTTGATTAACATGATTATTTTTACCTCCGCTACTGAAATTTTGAACGTGATTGCAAACAAAGTAATTATATAAATTTTGTGATTTGACTGATCATAAATATCATAATATATAAAATCCGAGACATCCTAGTACTGATGGCTGTAATTGAAAATGTTTACCTACAATTTTGTATTACATCAATGGGTATTTCAATATCTTTAAGTTGAAGTTACTAAAAATAATTGCGGCAAATTTGAATTTTACTGCTTGGGATATGTTGTATACATATATGTATTTAAAAATTAATAATGCATAGGTGTCCAGAAAATGTGATTTCGATACAAAACTAAGGATTTAATTCGAATATGTCAATCGTATTTATGATCCGCCAGAGAATACATTATAACATTCCATAAATAAAAATCAATATACATGTATTAATAATGTAAATATATTAAATTATTTTAAGGGAGAGACATATTTAATAGTATTGATTTAAGATGGAGGTGTGTCTGTCGTCTCACCCGACATTGAAATCGCTTACCAAAAGAATGGTTGTGAATATGCAAATGTAAATTGTATATTATTTTATTGTGTTTGTTTATTTACATATAACTCAATGACTAGCCGTACACCTACTTGAATTAACAGAAAAAAAGGAACGACTTTATTAATATACAATGGCTTGATTGTATTATGTACAAAACTACAAACGTTGAAGTGAATTTCTAGCCAATTTTTTTCTACTTGGGCCATGTATAGGTGTATCTACTTTTGAGAGTATGAAAAATCAATGTGGAAAATGACTTATAGAACCTTTGCATTGTATAATATTCCAATATAATATTCAATATTCCATAAATCCATAATTAGAGTTGCTCCATTTACGTCAACAGCCAGTGGCGGACGCATAAAAGTTTACACTTAAAATAAATGGTCAGAAATAACTTATATCTAATATGTACGCAATCACTTATCGTATCAAGAGCCTTCCGTGAAATCACAAAGTGAATAAGATCTGTTAAATATCATATCAGAATATTAGATATGGTTCCACAATTGTGTCAACAAACCGAGTACGGTGTGAGGAGCAAGTATGTTTATATGCAGAAAACGAATGTTCTACTTCTAGTGACCTTACATTTTTTTTGAAGAACTCTGTTTGGTATTTACGTGACGTTGACAATCCCATTTGGACCAACATATTAAAGTGATATTAGAAACTATACACAATTTTAACGCAGTCATAATTTAGGTCCATTATTTCTGCTATAAATTGTGTAACTTTGATCGTTTCCGCGACGTAAAACGTTAAAACAAACGTAGAACGACGAAATAGTATTTACGGCAGCGTACATGTATACACAACAGATTTCGTTGAGACTCGCAGTTATACTGAAGGTTGTATCGAATCTCCGCTACTGTCCGTTGGCGCCAGTGAGCAACCCTACACATAATTCCTCTATAGGTAGATAACTATTGTAGGTAGGTATACCTAAGCACATAACATGGAGTACAACGAAATTTTAAACAATACATTTTAAAAACTTACCAGGGACTTATTCTCCGTGTTTATAGGTGTCTACTCACATTGATATTACATTATTTGCAAAATGATTCTATAAAATATTATCTAAGAATTAAAACCATTGGCGCTTCCTGAGCTTCTAGGAGTAAGGGTTGCACAAAGCTAACTATAAATTTAAGAGAAAATGTGGCGGTTTTTTCAACTCACAAACAGGCCCATCTTTACGGATGGGCGCACTGGGCTCTAGCCTCGGGCCCCGTGGTCAATGGGGCCCCCCTAATCTTAGCGACAGAGCGGAATCGATGATAAATTTTTCAACCACTATACTTCTCCTCACATCTTTTGACCTTTACAGGCGTCAATCACTATACAAGATTCGATTACTATTACATGGTTTACAAGCTGGTTGCTGGTTTAGTCTTAGCTAATTTGTGAAAAATTATTATGTTTACTTAACATACCAAAGTATTCGAAATTATTCGCTTCGCCCAACTAACTTATTTACTGTTAGGATATTGCTCAAGATATCGCACAACCACAAGAAACTATAGGAACGAAGCTATCAGTCTACCAAAAAAAAAATGGAAAAACTAGAATTTATCATTTAGTCAGAAATGTGGAAATATTGGAAAGAATAGACAAAACTTATATAAATCTTCAGAAAAGCTTAGGAATTTTATTGATAATGTCAGAAATAATTTTCACGAATACGAATTGGCCGCTAAAAAGAAAAATCCGAAAGCTGGCTACAAGGACCGGTCTCAAAGAATAAGAGCTAGAAGCTCACCAATGACATACTTTGATGGTTGTGCGCCGTCTGTACAATTCGCTGGCTAAGAAAAATTCAAAATTGAAACTTTTTTCCCTATTATTGATAGTCTTTACAGTGCATCTAAAACATGGAACAGATTCGTACAGCAAAATTCGTCAACGCTTCAGTTTCTTATCTAGTATGAAAACTTTGAATTTCGAAGAGTTGAAATATGGCTGTAGCGAATTTTCTAAAATCTATTACCAGGACATTAGCGCAAAAGCGTTAGAGATAATGATAATGGGAACCGTATTCCCGAAACACGTGTCGTCCAGAATTAATTAATACTTTGTGCGGGAGGAGTAATCCGAACAGTGTGTTTATAATATAGCTCAAGCATTTAACCGTTCTGTTTTGGCACTGGACATTGGTGTTGCAACTAAAATTCGTAAAGGTTTAGTGACATATTCAAAGGTATCTTCGATATTATTGCAAAGTATAACATCTAACAAAGGCAACGCACTAATTTTTTGTAGATATTGGCTCTCGTATAATACTGTCAATTCAGTTTCTAATCTCTTATTCATCAATATAGGATATGTTTCTATTGTAATGTTCTAATTACTTCCGGGAAATATTTTCGAATTTGCACTATAGTGCAAGATGGCTTAATCAGAGATGATAAGAATAAATATACTAAGGGAAATAAAAATGAATTTACGAGTGTCTTTCCTTAAATTTGCCCATGCGTTGTGAAGTAGACGCATTTAGCTTAGATGATAGGGTGAAGGACATAAGGTTCTTACCCTAGTTGCGATGTAAGTTCATAGATTCATAGATAAAAAAAGAAGACAAAGGTCTTCTTGGGCAGATTGGGGGAAGTAAATATAGATATCTATTTATTCCATTGTATGTGTACCGATCGAGGAAGTACATTCGCAATTTGGGTAAAGTATAAGTAATGTTCTCCATCATTTATTTTGTATTAATTTATAAATATCTCATTCAAAACTCCTTATATTATGTATATATATATCTAGGTCCAATCAAAGGCTCGTTTGCGTATGGTAGATGTGAACCAACAAACAACATGCCAGACGCGTTTCGCTATTTGATGCTCGTTAATGCACATTAGGGGGGTGATAGCTTTTCGGACCGAACAGCTAGAAAGAAAAGTGTTCTCTCTGGTGTTTGTATGGTGGGTATCCTTCTGGGTTTTTATTATTTTTTAGGTAGTTGTTGCATAAACGCCTTCCTGTTCTTTATTTCTTGTTTTACTTTATTACTCCACCAGCGTGTTAGCTTCCTTTTGTTTGGTGTTTTGTTTGCTCTTGTTATTGCTGCCACTGTTTCATACAATTCCCACGTTTTCCTCTAGATCCGCCTCGCTTAAAATGTTTTCCCTTAGATTTATTGTTTCTTCTATCCTCTCTTGAGGTATTTTCCTGTATTTTCTTATTTTCCAATTTGTGAGTTTTAATGCTTGTATATTACATTTCCTTCTCATTTTTCACGACAATCTCATGTGTCGTTTCACTCTTTATATTTTCCGTTACTAAAAAATTGTCACTTCAGTATATATCTTTCTACTAGGAGCAAAATCTTTTATTTCAGCTGGGCATTTCTCGGGTACATTTATGGATGTCTTTGTTATTCAATATACAGAAATCTATTATTCTATGGGCCGTTGTTGTTCTCTACTTTTTCCCCTAATTTTCCGACGCAGCCATTTGCTTCTTCTGTTTCGGTTCCTACTCTTCCGTTCATATCTCCTACTATCATACAAATTCCTATACTGTTATCTACTTCTTCTTGTAGACTGTTCCAAAATTCATCTTTTCTTCCTTTCTGATCTTTGTGCACCTTCATTTGGTCCATATGTTATCAATACAGTAAATACCTCTTCGTCTTTTTCGATTTATACTCTTATCAATCTTTCTGATATTGCTTTCCAGTCCTTAATTTCCATTTATATCCTACTTGCTTCTTCCTTTGCCCATTTGTACTATGCTTAAGTGTCTACTTTCCAATTCCTCCCACCACTTCCACACATTTTCTTTTTTGTTTCCTTTATTGAATGAAAAAACAAAGTTTGCCTTTTACACGATTTCATTTCAACCGCCTTTTCACTTATACCTCTTACATTTAAAGTTGATAACTTCCTTGTTCTTCTTTCTATTGCTGTTATGTTTTCTTTATTGTTAAATAGTATTTCCGTTGCTTTTCTTGATTTATTTTCTCAATTATTTTTATATCGATATTGCCTTTCATCCTTTTCATCTCCAGTCTATCAGGGCTGGTTTCTTTTATGCTCCCTATGTTTTTACTTATTAATCTCCTACCATCATAGCGCCAGGTTGTTTCTGTACCTGTATCCTCCTTATTCGTCCCCCAGCTATTGCTTCTAGCTGTAAGTTTGACTAAGAATAGGACTCCTTTGAGGTAAAGGGCCAGTTCTTAAATTCATCGATGGATCCATCGATTATATTTTGTCACTGCTTATTACATTAGTTACACCGTGAGGAAGTATAATCAACGGATCCATCGATGAATTTAAGAGCTCGCCCAAAGTTTTGGTTTGCTAAACGCAGAAAAATATTGGTTAGCAAAATATATAACAAAAAATGCCATTCAAAAAATGTCAGCTACAGAGAGACTCTAGCTGTACTTACTCCCATACTTTGTATGTTAACTATCGCCGTAAATCTTTCCGAATTCCGCAACGGTGATCAATTTTTTTTTGAAAGCCTTAACGCTATTCGCGCGGAAATACGAATACATACGTGACAGTCATTATACAGCCGTTCATTTTGGATGTTGTGGGAACCTAAATCATATGTCCACGGGATTCTTGTTTTTTATATACCTATATCAAGTCGCTCTCTTCCCATAATCTTACAGAATCTTACGTATAATTACGAGCAACCATCCGCAATGTCGTAATGTTATGTTAAATAAGGAATATGTTTTGCGAGCCCGTCCGGGGAATATACATACCTATGCCTGTTACATATGTGCAGTATGTCGGCGGTATTGTGAATGCCGTCACATCGGCACAAGTCGCCAATCTCAAAAATGCTTCGGTCAGCTTTTTAGTACAACGGGAGTGAGAATAGGTAGCGATACAAGTTACCGAGTCTCCGGCGGTTCGAAGATTTCCCACGGACCGGTGGAATGTCGCTGGTCCGCCGTCTCTCACCCCTCCCCCCTCCTACCCGAACCCCTCACGCCCGCAACTCCTCTTGGCCCAGCACAAGAACAAAAGACTGCTTTCCGATATCTTTTGTTTGGCAGTTATTTAAAATACATATCGATTCCACACGGTGATACAAAACCATATATCGGTCTTCCGTCAACGTTCTTCGTTCGCTGGGACTAATTTTAATTAATAATAACTGCAGTTACGACTTGTAAAAAAGATGCTAATTTAAAAATAATAAATCTGGTTCTAATTATTAAACGGCACTAGTTAAACTATTCGAGTTTAACAAACTTCAGCCGAAACAGATAAGTATTTATCGTTGAATTATTTTATACCAAATCGTTTAGTCCGAAAAAAAAGATTTAGTGACGTTTCATTTTCGCAGTGATCAACGCAATGAAAACGAAAGCTCCTATTTCTTAACGATTGCAGACAGGAATTTTAATAAAGATTAGTGTCGACCTATTTTCTCCAAAATCGTGTTAATAGGTAACCTCTACTATTTTGCGCTTCGATGTTTAAGAAACGCAATTTTATCCAACATAGCCGATTTACGAAGCGATATTACCAGACAATGTCAGCGAATTAATAAAGATACATATGTTGCGTTCTCCAAAACATGAAACGTCAAATCAACTTATACTTAATTGTTGCTGGCCAACATTTTCAACATCTCCTCTGATAATTTCATGGTGTCCATCTCTGTTTAATATTCATATCAATTAATTGCTTATTGTACCATAATACATTTGTATAAATGTCAAACTTCTTAAAATGGTATGAATGTTTTATGTAAGGTTACATGGAATAGCTTTAGTTACAAGCATGTGTTTTACAATGAGAATTAATATATGCACGGGTATAAGAATGAGAGCCGACGTGCTCTTGAAACATATGTCCCGAATTTTATTAAATCAATTTGTGTGCTGTGGATTTCCCGATGCTGCGTATTACTGCACAATCTATTAAAATTTATTAAAAATAAAAGGTTTTATTTAAAAAAAAGTTTGTTGGAGAAAGTGAGGAAGGAATTTTTCCAATTCGCCGTAAGATTTAGGGTTTTTACAACCTTTGAAGGCCCATCCGAATAAAGATGAGCTAACTTGAACGACCTTAAACAGAATAAGCGCCTACGAGCACTAAAGGTCTGAGTGTTATTTCTTGGGTGATGTTCTGTGAAACATCATTAGCTGAAAGTACAATGAACCTTGGCTTCCAAAAATATGGGAAATGTCTCTACTTCACTTATAACTAATAAAATTGAAATGAAAAAATCGGAAACCACTTTTTTGGATGTTCCACTTCGATGAAATTAGATCAGTGAAGAATATTTTAGATAGGATAAACTTTCTCCGGGTTTGGACCGTGTCATGTTCGAGATAGAGGATCTCGACGATTCACCGACAATTATAAGCGGCTTAATTCTGAAGAAATCTGAAGTTAGCACGCACAGAGGCGAAACTAACTATAGGAAAGGAGTAGTCGGCCACGGTAACTGAATTTGTAAACTATGTCAAAGGCGAAATGTTGTGTTAGTGCTAACTTAGGTTTTTCCTGAAGAAGTCCCCTTATAATTGTGTGCGAAACGTCGATTACCTCTATCTCAAATATAATAAGGTCCAAACCCGGAAGAAGTTTATCTTATATTGACTCTGGCCGTGGAAGCCTCCGCTTTCTGTTCAATATTCTAGATTTTTGTTATTTTAGATGAAATAAACAACATGGTGTTTAATTTCTAGTCCTAAATAATAAAGTTCAGCTTAATACTTTCTTTTGTGTAGATTATGTAGATATATTTGTAACTGTAAAGTAACATCAGGCACATTTGTATTTTCGAAATATGTTTTTAATGGGTTTTATTGGGTATTTTTTATTAGGTTTCTCAATGTTTAGGATAAAAGACAACAAAACAGAGAGAATATAAACATCTTTTTAATTTTATATTCTACTCATATAAGTAGTTCCGTTCAATTACACAAATTTCAAGGTTAATCTGAAGAAAGTATCTGATGTCCTAAATAGTCTAATTTATTCACATTCGTTAAAGCAGGAAATCACATACATACATTAAACGTGTCTACGCCTGTATCTATATGGTAATTTTAAAATGGAATACTAATAGGTTAACAATAAACCAATAAAACTTCAAACCGCAAGCCAATTAACAAAATCGTTTCGACGGAGTTAACGCCCATAAAATTTTACAATGCGCATCACGCATTTTTATAGAGTGGTAGGTACACTTACCAAGTCATATTATACAGTGGTAGAATATAAATACACATTCTATTTACTACGATTCTCGTAGTGGTCTGGTAGAACAAGTGCACGGGTGGTCCTCCATTTCCCAATAATTGACAAATTGGAACCTTATTAGTGCGCGCTTATGCTTCGGGTACCGCCGCTGTGTGTGTATCACACAGCACGCGTTAGCAGGTAGAACTTACACGCGGTACCGATCGGGGACGGTCCTACACGAAAGCCGCGATCGGCGAGATGCGTCAAGCGAGCTGCGCGTGCCGCGCAATGTGTGGTCTTTTGGACGTTTGTGCGCATCTGAACACACACGAAGCGGTCGAAAACGGCCGAACGTCGCTAGTGACTTTACATTTCAGATGGCCGGGGTTGGCGCGTGCCTCAGACAGTGTGTGTGGTCCTGATGGTAGGTGTTTTTCGAAGCTCGGGCATTCATTTTAAAAGCGGTTGTATTGCCAAGATGATGGCCGGAGATTAAATAATTTGACACTTATGTGTTGTTATTGTTATTGATGATGATGATGGCGATTATTAAGTTGAACGGTAGGCATACTTAACCTAATTTTGTGCCACCGATGATATGGCAAATATTTACACAGATATATATGGATAAATAGTTCACATTACGAATAATTATCTTGATACGGTAAGTAGCATGCGTTATATTTATGTTTATGTAGAATACGTATAATAAATTATTACTTAACATAAAGTTTTTTTTTAATATATAAAATTAAAATGAAGCTCTTATGATTTATAATGTCAGCTTCGTGTTTTATCATACTGTCTTAATAACATGCAAAGTAAATGCATTGCACTCATAACAAATTTGGTAGGCAAATAATTTTAAAAATATGTCTTGATATTAATTTTAATTATTTCACCATGTAAATTAAAACTGTATATAACCGTCGTAGTATAACATAAATACAAAAGTCTTCTAGTCAACCTCTGACGAAATCTACTTACGTTAGTCTGGTATATTAAAGGGTTTTCCAATAAGTGTGCAAGAACTATATAATCGGACATAGTGATAACCGATAATCCTGTAACCTTTATTTTATTTTGAAGTCGTTTAAATGTCCGCCTCGACTTTGTCTAGTTGAATGTATTCTAGGCACCTAGTTTCTCATACATAGCGCCTCGTATGTTTTCAATGGTGCGTTGAATATTTCGTTCGCAATCAGGCGTTGTGATTTTACATAACGCCATGAAAAAGAGTGCATGCTTTTGAGCTCGCATGATCTTGATGTGGCGAATTCACATTAAGGTTTTTCGAAATCACGCAAGCAAACTGTTGTTGCAATCAACCGATTGTCCAACATGATGAGTGATAGGTAAGTGGCATTGTCTTGTTGAAAGAATACGTTGCTTTTGTTAACATTCACCATCATCGTTTCAGGCCAAAAATATACCCGTCGCATATCTACAAGGATATCTTACGGAATACTTTTGACCTGAAACGACACAGACCGCTCACTAAATATAAAAAGATTTCCGTCATTCTCTAAAAAAAATGGACCAATCACGCATTGAGCTCATCAATCGCAGAGAAGGATTTTCTAAGGATCGCGTACATGAATCACTTTGGTATTGGGGTATAAGGAGAAGGGGTGGGACCAAATCACAATATTAAATTCACGTACATATGTAGGATAGTGGAGCCGCGTGAGGTTATTCATCCAATTTACTAAATTCGGTTATTAGTGAAAGATCGACAGAGTAATGTATCGCCGATTAGGTAGAGGACACGGGTATAGGACCAATCTATAATACAAGGACGATGGATTGCCCGGACCAGAATGGAACGAAATCTTTCATAAAGGATCAACATTGAGGGCACGTGGGTGTAATGACACTCCCTGATAGTGGAAAAGTGCCTACTGAAGAGGAGATGGGATGGCGCAGTCGGGAGATAACTAAGTCACAACTGCTGGTATCTAGAAAGGAGATTTCAGGTGTCCTAGAGGAAATCCATATCGAAGAGCCAGAAGACACTTAGGTGTGAAAAGAACGCTAGAGAAGGTTTTTTATTGGATGAATCATTGTCCGAATGTGAAGACGTGGTATCGAAGGTATGGGATTTGTACCAGTAGCAAAGTATCTAAAACTGGCTTTAGAGGAAATATTAATCAATACAACGTAGGAGTATCGTTTAAAAGAATGGCCATTCGTGTCGCTGGACCTTTTCCGCTAACAAATATAGCCAATAAGTATATCCTCGTTGCCATGAATTATCTCAGCAAGCGGCACTTCCCAATCAAGAAATAGCGACGATAGCGGAGGTATTGGTGAGTAACGTGAAGAGCAAATTTGGTGCTCCTTTGGAATTACATTAGGACCAAGGAAGAAATTTTGAATCCCGGGATATCCAACCAATCTGCTAGCTATTGGGTATTACTAAATCGCGGAGAACGCCGTTGCATCCACAATCAGATGGCGTAGTCGAAAGTTTTAATCAGACCATTGAGAAACATCTTTCCAAGGTTGTGGACTAGAATCAGAGAGATTTGGACCTACACCTATAGCTCTTATTGATGGCGTAGGAGTCAGCGGTATGTGACAGCATTAGCTTGACTAAGTTCGTCTTTGATAGGGAAATTAGACTTCTATGCAATTTGGTGTTCGGAACTCCCACTGATGAAGTAAAGCAAGTCGAGGATTACGTTGATGACCTGCTGGGAAACTGTTGGGCATTCAGGACATAGCCAGGGAACCGATTTCTGATAATAACCGATCACGCTGCGCTTAACACGTTGACTGCCATAGCGTTTAAACCGAATTTTCAACATTTACGCCAGGTGTTTTTTTCACATTGCTTACAAAATTTATCCATCAGGCGACGATGCGCAGAGATAGTTTTATATGTATAGTGGGTGTAACGGTTAAGACGAGACATTTTCGACTAGTTCCCTTCTCCTTAAAAACTACGGAAAAATGTCTTGGTAAGGGAACCTTTCTCTCGGTCATATAGACCGAGGCGGCAGTCCACGTGGTAAGAGGCTCATGAATGAAAACTCCAGGTCCATCGCTAGGTGGCTGGAAAATTTGCAACAATACAATTTTAGTCGTATAGTGCAGCTCACGTTTTAAAGGAAGTATTGCCCTTATGGACCATATCCATCCTTTTTTATTTTATAGGTATTTGTAGTCTATCCTTTTCTATCGCGTGGATTGTTGCCACATATTTATGCGGAGGTTGTTGGTATGCTATTATTCACTGTTTCTGTCATTTGTCAATTTCGGTTCGTCCTTTTGTGTCACTTGTATTCTCCCAGTTTTCCTTGTCCTCTATTAGTTTTTCTGGTCTTCTGTTACGTATTTATCTTCCAACAAATCTGTTTTTATTAAAACTACTACCACCTTCAATAGCGTTTTTTATTGTAAGTATAATGAAAATAACTATATAATTACATATAAAAATGATGAATTTGTAGGATTGAAGTATGGATTCTTACAACCGAAGGCGAAAGGGAGAAATCTATTCGCTGAAAGAAAAGCAAATGATTTTAAATTGCTTTACATATTTTGCTAGAAATATGAATGTTTCCGGGGCAGTGGAGGAAACTAGTAAAGCACTTGGTTGTGGCAAGAGAATAGTGTATTCTGTTCGTAAAGAAAAGGAAAACCAGCAACCGACAAAAGTTGTAAACCAGGAAAAAGACAAAGGTATTCGTTAGAATGCTCGTTTACAAGTACATGATGAACACATTCAAACACTTGTCAGACGTAAAGTTCACAGCTTTTTTCTACGAAATATTCCACCCACGATACCTATGATATTAGGGGAAGTAAATAGCGATGTAGATTTACCCAAGAAGTACGCTGTATAGGTTATTAACCGACATTGCTCTTGCATTTGAAAAAATTTGGAAGAGAGTAATGTTGATGGACCGTGACGATATTATAAGGTGGCGTCATGATTACTTACGTGCTATTAAAAAATATCGTAGTGAAGGGAGCAACATTATTTTTTACTGATGAATACTGGACATTTTGTAACAAAAGCATGGACTGACAGCACAGTAAGTACGTCTAGACAAACATTTATTCAGGATTTAAGTATTGGTCTAATAGCACCAAAAGGTCGTGGCCAACAATATGCTTTAATTCATGCTGGTAACGAAAAAGGCTTTGTTCCGGATGCTGAATACAACTTCCTTCGTAAAAAGGACAGCCTTGATGCCCACGATGAAGTGTGTGCAGAAATATATGGAAATTGGTTTTTCAACTATTTATTGCCCAATTTACCTGCTCATTGCGTGATTGTTCTTGACAATGCATGTTACCACAGTCGCAAGTTGGAAAAACTACCAAAGAAGAACACATTATACAGTGGTTAACACAGAAAAATATTTCCATCGTGGAAGGTTTATTAAAACGTGATTTGCTGGAAACAGTTTCACAGCACAAAAATATGTATTCGATGAAGGAGCCGCTCAACACTCAAGACACTGTTCGGAGATTACCACTGCACTTTAAATCCCATTGAACTGGTATGGGCACAGGTCAAGGATTATATCAGGCGCAATAATACAACACCAAGATATGCCTGTGCTTATTCGGGGAAGGACATGAAAATGTTTCAGTACAGAGTTGGCAAAATGGCATTATACCTGTTATGAATAGTAAGACAATTAATATTTAACATAGTGGTTTTATTTTAATCATATTTTATAAATTTTAGTTGAAGAAGAAATGTGGAAATTAGACGAAATGAAGATGAACCCAATGAATTTATTATTAACTTAACATCGGTCTCATCATCATCATCATATTCGTGGTCTCCCGATAGTACCTAATTTGACACATTTATTATAGACATGATTTTTAATTTGTGGTACGCATACTTGTGTAAATATTTGTAAATTTATAATGTGTACATCTATATATGTTTTTCGGTAAATAAATGTTGATTAACAGCAATAATGGGGAGTAAAATAATATATTGGTGTTATGTCTTTTTTGATATTTCCTTGCGTTTGAGGTAAGATACGCCGGTGGTATAATAATCAACAGGGTTCTATCAACTTTCGTATAGGAACATAACCCCATAAAAACAAATCTTTCGACGATAAATTCGCAGATTGACATTTATGAGGTGGCAACATAAAATTTACTATAGTATTCAGAGCGACAACACATGGAAAATTAGTTACTTAAACAGATTTGGCAACGTGTGATACGATCTCAATACTTCCAATCAATACTTCCTACAAAACTTGAACTGCACTATACCTGACATTATCATTCACACTTTAATTTCAGTTGGAAGCAATTGAACTTGAATTACATCGTAATGGTTATGTCCTGAGCAGATTTTATAATTTTGTTTATTAATGAATCCAAAGAGATAGAACCATGCTTCGTCGGAAAAT
Organism: Osmoderma eremita; assembly: GCA_031763485.1. Taxonomy (NCBI): domain Eukaryota; kingdom Metazoa; phylum Arthropoda; class Insecta; order Coleoptera; family Scarabaeidae; genus Osmoderma; species Osmoderma eremita. The sequence continues at coordinate 298,752 of JARFOC010000516.1, forward strand.
AATGTGATATGTTGTTAATCAATACGATGCACATTATTGTACCAATGACAAAACTGCATACATTTAAAAGATGAATATTGAATCATCTTCCGTATGTATTTGCCTAAATTAATTATAGTTCTGAATATATCCAGCCGCCATTATGATTTAGTGTTCCACTACAAGATATGCTTCAAGATACAATACATTTGTATTGCGTTCTGTAGCAAATATTTACACGGTCATTTCAGGAACTAAATTGTCACACCTCGTACAATATGCATACCATAAAATAAGATACTTCTTTTCACAACAGCTGGGGGAGGAAAATTATGACGCCTCTTACATATTTATGTCCACCATAAACATGTCAAGGAAATGGAATTTTATTAGAGTTCTCCCCAATATTTTCCCGCAAAACGAAAAAAAAAATTGGACTAGTAAGGCCATTGCGACGTTAAGATTAATAGCTGCAATACTTAAGACGTGCGATTTTGCAACGGGATACCCGTCCGGGTCCGGTCCATTCTCTTTATTTTTTTTTGTCCGAGAAAACCGTTAGTAATGGTGGGGTTCCGTTTGAGAAATTGATTCATCGTACGTCGTTGGCGTGCCTTACCTGATTCCTGGGCCCAATCTATCAACGAGGAGACCCTCGATGCGAAGCTCGAATAACAGTTTTCCAGTGTCCCTCTGGTGTCTAGACCGACGGTCTCGAAATTGGCTTTTACGCCGCACATTAGGGCCGTTGCACACGCTGACGATTCTCCTATTTGAGCGTTCATGTTGTAGGTCTGTAATAAATAGGGGAAAATGTGATATTAAATTGTCAAGAGAGAGTTGTTTAATATCGTAGAACGAATATTTCATTTTGAAAAACAAAATTTAGCAAAAGAACTGTCTCGGAGAATGCTTTCAGGTTTTTATGGTTTAGCTTTAGCACAGAATTAATTGTTCTTTAATAAATTACGGGAAAAATTGAGAGAAATGCCATTCTATAATTACCGACGGGACTATCGGCAAAGATTTAATTAGTATATAGACAGACACATAAATAAAAATAAAAATATTAAAAAATATCAGTTTCATTACTTAATTTACACACCTTATATGTACTCTTAGTCCGCACCCGTGCAATGCAAACGATAGACGCATGTAACGATTAAGTTTACTAAAATACAAAATAGGATACGGTGGCTTAAAATAGTAAAAAATAATAAAAAAAATACCCTTACCACCTCGATGAGTG